>CAUYRT010005763.1:0-13892 GCA_963574885.1 Lepilemur ruficaudatus
GTCATAGACACACTTACATCCATATTCTCTGTTTCATTTCCAGTTCACAACACCATGCTGTGCTGGCTCCGGGTCTTGGCACACGCATTGTCTGTCTGTCTGTCTCTCTCAGAAACGCTCTTCTTTGCCGTCTTTTCCTTGCTAACTCCAGCCTATTTGTTAATCAACAAATCTTTACTGAGTCCCTGTTACATACATGCACCACTCGAGGAAGAAAGCAGTAAACAAAACAAAGTTGCATGCCTCAGCAGAAGTCACCTTCTACAGGGGATAAAGAAACACAGAAATAAATAATAGCCAAAGTAGATAGTCACTAAGAGACTTACACATAAAGTTAGTGCTAAAAACTACAAAGGAAATACACAGTTGAGCAGGATAGGGGTAGCAGGAGTGCCGAGACGGGACAGGCCTCACTAGGATAAGCTCTGCCATCGACATGAAGGAGGGGAGGGAGTGAGCCATGCGCATGTCTGGGGTGGCGGCATTCCAGGCAGAGGGGACAGCAGAACAAAGGCACGAGGTCAGGGGTGTGCCTGGAGAATCTGAGGACCCCTGCCTACAAGACTCACATGCCCACTCTCTTCCTTGGCTTCACAGGTGGGTTTTCACACCTGTTATTAAAGCCAACTTCCAATTAACTCATGCAAAGGAGTGGGAAAGGTATGTTAAAGATAAGGCTAAAATGACAGTCAATTAAAAGAATCGCAGTCAAGACACTAGCCAAAACATGCTACGAAAGAGATTTAATGGGAACTCATTTGCTTCAAATTATGCCCAGTATTTAGGAACATAAGATTCGAAGGTACTAACACGATAAATGAAACCGCTTAGGTATCTTAAATATGAACGTCCTGTCCTGCCCCCAAACAGAACAACTTCCACCTAGTTTAGCTTTACATAGTGGGCTTCTGCACGAATAACAGTTTTAACCTTAGTAATCAGGGAGATACAAATTCAAACTAGGAAGAGATTCAATTTTATTTTCAGACTGGCAGAAATTGCAATTTGCAGGCTGCAGTGTGCAGATGAGGCAGGGGACAGCCCAGGCACTGCTGGGGACAGGGCACGTTGGTCCAAACACTTAGGAGCGCCGTCTGGCAACATTTAGCAGGGGTGGAGACGGACACACACCCTCCCGCCTTCCGGTTCTACACCTGCGTATGCAACCGGAAGAAATTCTCAAGCATTTGCACAAGACCCATGTGAGAATGTTCACAGCAGCCCTGTTGATAACAATTAAAAATTGGAAATAAACTTCGCAGCCCATGCAAAGGAGACTAGACAACGCATTTGCTATGTTTAAAGAGTGGAATACCATATAGCAGTGAAAAGGAATAAACCATCACGAGGCCACAGAGGGGGGAAAAAAGCAGTTTGTAGGACAGCAACAGAATAATAGCATTTCAATGAAGCTTAAAAACAAGCAAAATGGCACTGTATGTGATTCACAGATAAATGCAGCAAAAAGAAAATGCAGGCGTGAGAATGAAAAACATCAAACACAAGATAGCAGTTATTTCTGCGGCCTTAAAAAAAATTTTTTTTTTGAGACAGAGTCTCACTCTGTTGCCCGGGCTAGAGTGCCATGGCATCAGCCTAGCTCACAGCAACCTCAAACTCCTGGGCTCAAGCAATCCTCCTGCCTCAGCCTCCCAAGTAGCTGGGACTACAGGCATGCACCACCATGCCCAGCTAATTTATATATATATATATATATATATATATATAGATAGGTTTTTTTAGTTGTCCAGCTAATTTCTTTCTATTTTTAGTAGAGACGGGGTCTCATTCTTGCTTAGGCTTGTCTCAAACTCCTGAGCTCAAACAATCCACCTGCCACAGCCTCCCAAATTTTTAAAATCTAAGTTATCTTAGTTTGAAAAGACATCATTGCTTACAATATCATACATGTATATTAGAATTTGTGGATTCAAATTTACTATTTACATACAAAGCTCTGATTTACTATAATGTCTAGTTGTGGCTTAATTGTTAATAGAGTGTAGTGATTGATAAGCCCATTGTGTTTTGGAATGTAAATAAAATTTATTTATACTTAGAAAATGAAGAATTTGAAAAGCCAAGACTTCTGTGGGCTCTTTACTTCAATATGAGAGATTCTTCAGACATCAGCAGGAACTGTTACAATGATTTACCATCCAACGTTTATGTCTGCTCTGGCCCAGACTGTGGTTTAGGAAATGATAATGCAGTTAAACAGGTAAGGCAGTGGTGTTCCTCAATTTTGTCTTAAACGGTTGGTGTAGCTGAAGATTGATATGCATATACAAATACATTTCCTGTTCTTGATAGGAAGAAAAAAGCAGAAAATATTTTTTGAGGCATAAGTCTAAACTTTTCACAGGTAGAGTTGGCACATATGTCTATCGAATCAATAAATGGGTAATTTAACATTGTTCTAAGATCATAGATGGAACTTTCATTCTCACCAGTGGCAAGGATCTTATAGTAGCAAATGATCTTGTTGAGCCTTTAATCTATTTTTAGTCATAGCATCAAGGCTAGGACTATGACCATGATCCAGACATGTACAGTTTTTTGCCAGAATTCTTCAGAGTCTATTGGTGATCCTGGATAATCACATGTAGCCAGTGACACCAAACAAAAGCAGGAGTCACATTTCTCGTCTATCATTCACTCTATTAGTTTAATAGGAACCCAAGTTGGCTTAAGATGTGCATTTATGAATTAATCAAGTCATTTTTTCTTTGCTGTTCCAATTTTATGCAAGAAGAAATTGCAAACAAGTTTTTAGCCAGGTAACTTAGTTTATTTTTATCTCTGAATGATCTTTAATTTTTTTAACCAAAGTGTAAGGCCTTTTAAATAAGGGCTTATAATCTAAACTGCATGCTAGAAGATTATAATTGAGAGATAATTTTATCATGAAGTAATTTGCTTCCTAAGAAGATAACCTTCAGGGGTAAAATGTTATCATAGTAGAAAACAGTATAATGTTAATTTTGGTGCTAATTGTTATGTGCTATTAAATGTAAGTAATTATAAATTTGTTATATAGCTTTTAACCTCATATTTCAGTTTTAGGAGAAATTATTATAATGTCTACTTTAAAGAGCATCAATAATATTTATTGCAATTTATTCAGATAAACTGCACTGCAATTTTAATATATTCTACAATTATTCCAATCAGTAATTGATGATTTCTGTTTTCTGAATGAAGAATATTATCTATAAAAGCTCTCAAATCTTCACCTAGGTTTTGTCTGTGTAGAAAACACAAGCCCCTGCAGATTTCTTTCTGACTCCCTGTGTTCATATGAAAGTATTTATGATTTAGAGACACACTGAAAATACAAAGCGATATGTGTTTAATACCCACAAGTTCAAATTGTGTACAGAAGCACACCAAGACATCGCCTATTGTCACCACATGATGCTAACCTAAGTGATAGTTGTGCTTCCTTCTGTGACTTGCTCGTTTTTTATAGTTTATGTTACTTCAGTGTTTTTCTGAACGTAACATCTGACATCTCTTTTCTTTACAGAAGTAGTGTCCCATTTACCCACCCATACTAATGAACAGACTGGTCCATAGTCCCCAATCCAAAGACACTGATAGCTTACTTCTTTAGGAGCCCCCAACTGCTAGGAGCTGTCCCTACCATGGGAACAACAATAAATGATACCGTACTCTTTATATTACACTTCAGGTGCAAAATGGGTTAAATTGGCTGATGTAGGGTTGGGCTGGCAGTCTAACCACCATTTAGAACATTGTTTTATGGACAGGTTAGTAACTCACTAACATTTGGTACACAGTCCATTAGTAAGTTGAGGGCTAGCTTTATAGATTGTATGAACTATCAAGTTGCTCACATACTGCAATGCCATTCGCTTTCTCATGTCATTGAGGGAGAGGACAATTTTAGGAGTCATATTTTCTGTAGCTACCATTCACTTGAGCATTTTCTGTGTGTCAGACACTATCCTTAGTGTCTCATATATATTCTTTGGTCCTCAAAACAATCTTACAGGGTAAGTATTCATGGCATTCCCATCTTACAGATGAGTAAGCTAAAGCCCAAACAGGTTAAATAACTTATCCAAAAGTCACATAGTTAGGAAGTTTTTAAGCCAAGATATAAACTCAAGTTTGTTGGATCCCAGTGTTTGTACACTCATCCAATGTGCTATGCTGCTTTCAACTTAGCAATAAGGATACATCCTAAATGAAAGTGTTAGATTGACAAAATGTTTATTTTTGTTTTGTGTAGATGTATGTTAATAAACGGAAATATTTTAGGTAATTCATTTTGTCCTCTCTGTACTTCCCAGTATAAGGATACCAAGTCACAATGTAATTGGCCCCTTATAATTTTTTTAAGCACATGAAACTCTTCATCCTTCAAGCTAACTTCGGGCTTGAAAAGGATGAGGAAGATTAAAAGTTGCCAATAAACTACTCTGGGCTTAGAACTGGGTTTAGTTGGCAAATGAAGTGTAGCAGATTAAGAAGTGTTAATGTTATAGGCCTTCCACAGCATGGCAGTTGGCCTAAGAGGTTCCAACAGTTAGAGGAGAGACTTGGGAAGTGCTGGAGTCTAACTATAGGAAATTGGCATCAGCAAGAGCAAGGACAGATGGGCTGAAGGTGGGAATTCTATAAACAGCTAGAGCACACGGGTAGTATGGTAGCCTGCAACTGGTGGCAATCTTAGGCAGGCTGTTCATGACAGACATATATGGAAACATAAGGAGTGGGATCCAGCCACAGAGACTGGGATTCCGGGGAAAATCTATCCTTTGAGGAGGAGTCAAAAGGGAAACAAGGTACTAGACACAGAGGAACTGGCATAGAAGTAAAAGTAGTAGTAGTAATAATTATAATAATTATTATATTTATAGTCAATATTTATATAAAGTATAGTTTTAAAAGTTCTTCCATTTATATAATAAAAAACATTGTTGACATTCTATTCCATGCCAAGCACTAAGGATCCAAAGTTGACTAAAAGTCCTTGTCATCCTGGAGGAATCACTGTCATTAAAGGAGAAAAGTATGTAAACAAATGACAGTGTAGTGTGGTATATGCACTAATATATAATAATATGCAAAGACTAGAAGTAACACAGAGGAATAATGAGCTCTAGGAATCAGAGAACCTTACAGAGAGGGATATAATAATTGAGTAGCAAATCTCCATCCAAATCAAAGACAGCATAATTGAAACATTCCAGGTGTAAAAATAGCCTCTGCACCAGTCCAGGATGTAAACATCCTGGTGTGTTTGAGAAAGTAAAAATAAACAGGTATTAGTGAAGCAAAAAGTCTGAGAGGTGGAGATTGGATGAAGAGGTAGATGATAAAACCAGAGAAGATAGGCCTGAAGGCTTTTGTATGCCATAGTGGGGATCTTGGATTTTTTCCTATTGGTAATGAGGAGTCACTGAAGAATTTTAAGCCAGAAAGTGAATAAACAGAATTTTAGTTTCCATAGACCCCTCTGAGGGTGGCATGGAGATGGATTACAGAGGCGAATCCCTCCAAAGGGGAGGGAGAACTTCTACAGATAGACAAGGCAGACATATAAGACAAAAAGACTATTAATGGAATTTGATGTGTGAGGTAGGGGCTTTGACCTAGGTCCTCCTGCTTCTACAGTAGGGGCCAAGTGTCTCCAGTAAAGGAGTACGGTAAACTCCTGGAGTGGAGAGCAAAGCAGACATTTCTGATGTTTAATTTCGAAATATCCTTATTAAACAATGAAGTATTATGGTATTAACTGTATTAGCCATGCTGTACATTAGGTCCCCAGAACGTATTCATCTTATAGCTAAAAATTTGTACCCATTAACTAGCATCTATATATTTCCCCCACTCCCTAGCCCCTGGCAAACACTCTTTTACTCTCTATTTCTATGAGTTCAACTTTTTTAGATTCCACATATAAGTGAGATCATGTGGTATTTGTCTTTCTGGCCCTGGCTTATTTCACTTAGCATAATGTCCTCCAGGTTCATTCATGTTATCACAAATGACAGGCTTATTTACATGAAATCTGATAAGAACAGATTTTAAGTATCCTTACTACAAACATACACACCCAGTGATAACTGTGGGTGGTGATGGGTGTGTTAACTTGATTGTGGTAATCATTACACAGTGTATATCAAATCATACATTGCATACTTTGAATATATACAATATATACAATTTTTATTTGTCAATTAAATATTTTAAAATTAAATATATGTATATATCCATAGTAAATAGCATGTCTAAAAACATACCCTTGAAGCATACCTAAGAGGGAAAGGAACTGTCTTCTTCTCCCTATTCCTTCTTTCAAATCCATATCAAAGTGCAAAAGCTTCTGTTTATTGCCCTTCCACCCACCCCCAAATAAGATCAGTTTTAATCACCTGATGCAGGAGTCTATCGATTGTAAACAGCCAGATGGTAAATATTTTAGGTTTTATAGCCCACAGGGTCTCTATTGCAACTACTCAAGACTGCCATTATCGTGCAAAAGCAGTCATAGACAATAGTTAAACAAATCAGTGGTATTGTGTTTCAATTAAACTTTATTTACAAAAACAGACAGCTGGCTGGATTTGGCCTGTGGGCCATATAGTTTGTCAACTCTGCCTGATGGATAACCTCGTTTGTATGTTGGGAAGAAGGGTGGAGAGAGGTACAGAAAGACATAGCTTTTAAAACAAGCGTATGACGTAAAACCCTTTAATGACTCCAGTAGGATAGAGTGCAGGCTCCCTAGCATGGGAAGGATCCTTATCAACAGTGAAGTATATTCATCTTATAAAAAGTGGGGATATGTTTAGAGTAGAATAACAATGCTATCTGCCACATTTACTTCATACACACACACACATATATACGTATACATATGTGTGTGTATGTATGTGTATGTGTGTGTATATATATATATATATAGTTTTTGTTAAGAACACATTTGCTTTTTTCCTCTTACCCTACCATACTAAGCTCAGCTTAAATTTTGACATAGAACAAATGTGCTTAAATTCTTAACAATCTGAACACTTGATAATGAACCTAATAAGTACTGCCGTCTTTGAAAAGTAGACCTGAATGCATGCATAGAATTAGAGGGAGAAAAGTCATAGAATTCTGAAAGCAGACTTTTAGAAGTTCATGTATACTAGTAAAGTATTATTACCTGCTTAAAGGATTTTTTAAGGGTGACACTTAATTTTTTTAGATAGTGCCAGAAATGCACATACATTTTAAGCTGATATCCCCAAACTGTTTTGTCTTTTCTTCCCTGGCCAGGCTGAAACACTGTTCCAGCAAATCTGCCCCAATGAAGACTTCTGTCCACCTCCACCAAACCCTGAAGACATTGTCCTTGATGGAGACAGTTTACAACAAGAGGCTTCAGCATCCAATGCCATACCAGAGGCTAACTCAGAAACTCCCAAGGAAAGCAAAAACCTAGGAAACCCAGAGGAGTCCCCTGCATAATGTATATACAACAAACTGGAAACCCCACTTTGGATATTCCTTCTGGCCTCAGAGTCTTCTTTATGGAAGGAATGTTTGAAAAATATTAGAAAGCAGCAGCCAGTTGCCATACAGAATTACAAGGAGAAACAGATCATTGAAATCCAAAAGGGGATTTTGTTAAAGAGGACATTCCAAGAACACAAAATACTTGTAAAGCACATTGATTTGCCTGTTTTAAGATACCAAACCTGTGGGATTAGCAGATGAAAATTATAAATGGATTGATTCCCAGGAATAGAGCTATAGATATGAAATTTACCCTATGCATTGTTAATCATTCTTTGAAAAACAACAACTTTTGCTTGCCACTTTGGATTTTTGTTTGACAGCCATATCTTCAGAATCAACTCACATATTTCCTTTGATTATTACAATTATATATTTTTCTTAAGGATGTGAACATTATATGATGATAAAAGCATACATAGATTCAGCTGAGAAAATCTTAAGTATCATGATCTAGGCAAGAGCCTATGCTTAAAATACAGGTTTGTTTTCTATGTTAAGAATTATTGAGAATGCTAATATTAAGGTGTTTAGACATTTTTACAAACAAATCAGTATTTTTTAGTATTAGCAGTGATATTTGTATGTGAATTTTTTATGCACTGGGAAAGCTCAATAAGGAAGAAATGAAAGAATGAAAGGTTTGGATAGGCTCATTGGTATTCAGATATTCTATCTAGTCAAGTAACTAGAGTACTAACCTAATTGTCTACAGGCCTAATTTAGTCCTGGCTATTCTATTGCTATTGTATTAGGCAATACAATGCAATTGATGATACTAGACAAATTATTTAACTTCTGAGCTTCAGTTTCTCCATATGCAAAGTAGAAATAGTAGTATCCTCTCTACTTTATGAGAATGATTATGAAGATAAGCACAATGCCATCCTTAGGATGGTTTTGTGGAAGAAAAATGTTTTCAGAATTTTCCCGTTAACTTGGAGATGAATATTGAAAATCACATGCAGGAAATAATTGCTGGCTGTCAACTTCTGAACAAAATAGATCACAGCGTTTTTATTGCATTAAGCTTTTTAAATGAAAATTTATTTCTTAAATTAGTATTTTAGTCTTATGGACCAGTAAACGTAACAAGTGGAATTGTGCTTTTGAAATCTTACTAAGGAAAACACTCTATAAATTCTTCATGTTCCTTTTCTGGTAGGTAAACCGAAACCACCAAGGACTTAGAATAGTGTATGACAGTTGGCAAACCCTAATATACACTCCACATAAAAATGTTAGGGCTGTACATAGTAAATCTAGTTGCAGTGACAGTGCCTATATTTAAATTTTCTCAAATGCCAAGCTCTGATGGTCTACTTTTTCTGAGCAATAGTTTAGACTTGCAGCTGCTTGTAAATAAACAAACTCGAAGTTTCTTGTCTCAAAGTCTAGCCAGTATTGCCTGTTGGGAAGCCATGGATATAGTGGAAAGCACCATAGTTCTTAATACTGTAGCTGCTTCTTTCAGAGAAGATCTTAAAAGAAGCTATCAGGTCACAGATTCATGGAACATTGAAAGAACCAAGAAATGTTGCTCTTGCTTCACTTATCCAATCCCCGAAGATATTGTTGAATCCAGAAGAAAAGGAAAACTTCCCAGCCTCTCAGGCAGCACCTAACCCCACCTTCCAGTGTACAGCCCCTCCCTTGTCTCTTTAGTCCCCGCTTTCCCTTTCTTCCCCTTTTATAGTGTCACACAAATCAGGGACAGTAGAATCACATTATAACCTACTTTGCTACAAGGATTCAGATGTTTCTTAAGTCAAATCGTGTTTCTTGAAACCCATCAGGGCATGTACTAAATGCCTGTAAGACATATCTATGAGTGTAGCAGGTATAGTCCTGCCCCTCAATACCAGCAATATAAAAGTTTCCAATAGACGAAGGTATTGAGTCTGAATACAGTTGTGGTAAATTGTCCTAATAAACATATTGTACTTTGTTGCAGTCATAGAGTTAAGGCCTCTTGAACACAGCATGCACATTTATGTAAACAGACAATCAGGGTAGGCCTAGAATAACAAGAAAAGTTCTGATGGTCTTACTGCAGCTGTCTATATGGAGCACAATGAAGAAAATAGTTTGTTGTCTCATGCTGCAACCCATATTGTACCTTGTTTTATCCATTAACCAGCATCAGAACCTCTTCTGGGTTATTTATTAAATACTGTTGAAATGCTTAAAAGCTCCTGAATATGATTAGTAATGATTAAAATATTGCACAACTGCTAAAAACCTTGTTAGAGAACTTTAGATATTTCCTGTTGCCTCAGAATGTAATAGAAATTATTCTAAGAGCTTTCTTTTCCACGATCTTAATTATTACAAATAAGTGTTTTTGTAGTTTTAAGTAAAAAAAAAAAAAAGAAAAGAAAAACCTTTTGGTTGTAAAACCTTAAGCTTGCAGTCATACTAATAAAATTAGTATGTTGTACCTAGTGCAAAATTTTCAGTAGCTAAATTAAAATTTTGAAAATTGCTATTAAAGAATTTTGATTCATGTATTTAAAATGTTTACACTTGCTTCTTATTAACCAAAAATGATAATGCCACTCAGTTTAATGATCAGTATGAGAACCAATAACTAATCTTGTGTTGCTACTGTATTTTTTCTAGTTGGTGTGCCTGCCCAGAAATATATATACTGTATACATTTAAGATCAATTTATATATTTTTCTATAGGAAAATGGAGTTACAGTTTTCCGCATTTCAAATAATATTTAGTTGTCCATAGTAAAATGGCCACATTAATGGGTAACTTCTGCTACTGTCCTAGTTTCTGAGATTGGCAGCTCTTTGTCTAAAATAATGGCCATATTAATGATTAACTTCTGTCACTGCTGTAGTTCCTTGGATTGGCAGCCCTTTGCCTAAAGTCCTAAAGACTTCCCAAAAAAAAGTGTTGAGATTTAATTGCTAAATAGTAGTGATCCTTTAAAGTATGAATTAGAATTATTTTCTTGTGAATAAGTTATTTACTGATATTGGTATTGAATAATTTGGTTTTTTACTCAATTTTCGTACATGTATTTCAAAAAGCATGAATATATGATTATTCATAATTAGCACACTGTAACAGTTTTCAGAAGAAATAAAGATTTTCAATACCTTTCAGGCATGGTTTCATTTTTTTAATATTAAAAGTTTGCATATGTGCCAAGAAATTGAAGATTGTCTAAACCTGATTTATTTTTTAAGATTAGTCTATTAAATACTAAGTTAATTGCCCAGCTGTATATATATATATATATTTTTTGAAACAGAGTCTCACTCTGTTGGCCGGGCTAGAGTGAGTGCCGTGGCGTCAGCGTAGCTCACAGCAACCTCAAACTCCTGGGCTCAAGCGATCCTCCTGCCTCAGCCTCCCGAGTAGCTGGGACTACAGGCATGAGCCACCATGCCCAGCTAATTTTTTCTATATATTTTTAGTTGGCCACTTAATTTCTTTCTATTTTTAGTACAGATGGGGGTCTCGCTCTTGCTCAGGCTGGTTTCGAACTCATGACCGTGAGCAATCCACCCACCTTGGCCTCCCAGAGTGCTAGGATTACAGGCGTGAGCCACCGCGCCCGGCCTGTATATTTGGTTTTGTTTCTAGGAATCTGCCAACTGTTTGTGAGAAAGGCTATCAAATAAAACATTGATTTGATTTATGTAGTGAACTGTTCTAGATGCCTGCATTAATGTCAATATCATACAAAGGTGGATGAAACGTTTTTCTGTTTTATTTTTTTCTGTATATGCTTTTTTGTTTCAGCATATTACAGGGGTACAAATGTTTAGGTTATGTTTATTGCCTTTGCCCCACCTGAGTCAGAGCTTCAAGTGGGTCCATCCCCCAGACGGTGCGCACCGCACCCATTATGTGTGCATATACCCATCCCCTCCTCCCCCCTTTAATCTGCCCGACACCCGATGAATGTTACTACTATATGTGCACATAAGTGTTGATCAGTTAGTACCTTTCTTCTGTTTTAAGTCAGTGCTGTTGGAGGCTGTGAGGCATGGCTATGACTTTACAGTACATTAATTGCCTATGAACTGTTTTCACATCTCACTTAGAGGATGAGAATCTGAAATGTTTTTCATATTTATTTGGAGAAGGAGAACCTGAAATATTTTCCTCTGAGGGATTTGAGTCCCCAACAACTTACTTGCAATAGACATGAGATTGCTGCCATTCTTTTTATGCAGAAATCATTAAACTATGATTTGTTATTGAATCAACTAAAGCAGACGGACATTTTCTGTCAATTTAAAGTGGTTTCTAAAGTTCCTCAGGACACATTCAAAAGATAACGGGACTCTGAAAACTGGCAATTTATCTGTGAGATTATTAATAAATCAAGTTTAAGATAAGGTTAATTGAATTTTTAAACAAGTGGCTGTATTATCCTTCAAGCACCTTGGAGCTCATACAATATTCAAAAATTTTTTTCTTAAACAAGTGCTATAATATGTTTGAATTCCCCTCTTTAATGATGGCTTTTTAAAACACTGGTTAAGTGCTTTAACACTTAACATCCCAAGTCTCATTTTGAAGGCTGCTTTTCTTTCCATTAATGCACAGTTTAGCTGTGGCGCTGCAATGAGATGCCCTTGCCACACAAGTTGCCGCATCTGCTTTTTGTGGTGATGATGATTCTTAGGACCATTTGACAGGTAATCATTAGAATTTGGATCCTGGTAGACTGTAGAGTTTTTCGCCTTTCACTGCAGGGGATTTATGCTGGTAATTTCTATTAATAGGAATGACATGTGTAAATCGGCCTCCTATCAATGAGACAGTTGACCCCTAAAAGAAACATTTTTTGGAGGTGGATACTGTAGCTGATCTAAAAGCATCAGTGAATCATTCTATTCAGTATTTGCATATGTGGAAAAAAATAGCAAAAGCATACCAATTCAATGGAGGGTTTGTAGAGCATGAAAAGATGAAATACTAGCTCTTAATTTTCTATTTCCATTTCTAGTATACGTTAGAAACTATTGCTCTTTTAAGAATTATCAACATAGCATCTTTTATTTTTAAAAGAGTAAAATATTCAATAAATGGTTCTGGGAAAACTGGATAGCTACATGCAGAAAAATGAAACTGGATCCCTATCTCTCACCTCTCACAAAAATTCACTCAAGATGGTTAACAGACCTAAACCTAAGGCAGGAAACCTTAAGAATCCTAGAAGAGGATGTTGGGAAGACCCTCTCAGACATCGGTTTAGGCAAAGAATTCTTGAAGAAGACCCCCAAAGCAATCAATGCAGCAAGAAAAATAAACAAATGGGATCTGATCAAATTAAAAAGCTTCTGCACAGCTAAAGAAACTATCACTAGAGCAAATAGACAACCTACGGAATGGGAGAAAATATTTGCTCTCTACACTTCTGACAAAGGTCTGATAACAAGAATCTACCTAGAACTCAAAAGAATTAACAAGAAAAAATCAAACAACCCCATCTATAAATGGGCAACAGAAATAAACAGAAACTTTTCCAAAGAAGACAGAACAATGGCCAGCAAACATATAAAAAAAGTTCAACATCTCTAATCATTAGAGAAATGCAAATCGAAACCACAATGAGATACCATCTAACCCCAGTGAGACTGGCCTCTATCAAAAAATCCCAAAACAACAAATGCTGGTGAAGTTGTGGATAGACAAGGACACTCTTACACTGCTGGTGGGACTGCAAATTAGTGCAACCTCTGTGGAAAAGAATTTGGAGATTTCTCAAAGAACTAAAAATAGAAATACCATTTGATCCAGCAATAGCATTATTAAGCATCTACCCAAAAGAACATAAGACATTCTATAATAAAGACATCTGCACCTGAATGTTTATGGCAGCACAATTCACTATTGCTAGGTCATGGAAACAACCCAAGTGCCCGTCAATTCATGAGTGGATTATTAAAATTTGGTATACGTTTACAATGGAATACTACTCAATTTTAAGAAACGACAGTGAGCTAGCACTGCTTATATTATCCTGGATTGAGCTTGAGCCCATTATTCGAAGTGAGGTGACACAAGACAGGAAGAATGGGCTCCACATGTACTCGCCATCAAACTGGTACTGACTAACACTATAGTGCTCAAATGGTGGTGGTGTCCACCAAGGATTCAGGGGTTGGGGGTGTAGACCCACAGTTGAGGGATATGGAGAGCATTGTGATGGGGTTGGGCATGCTTGAAATGTAGTAGGGGATGGGAATTAGGGGACTTAACAGGGGGAAGAAAATCTTCTAAAACTGATTTATGTGAATAGCTGTACAACTTGGTAATTTAGTAAAAATCATTTAATTGTTCACTTAAAATGGAGTAATGGCATGGAATGTAAATTGTATT
>CAUYRT010005764.1:0-14349 GCA_963574885.1 Lepilemur ruficaudatus
TTTCTATATATATTTTTAGTTGTGCAGCTAATTTCTTTCTATTTTTTTAGTAGAGACAGGGTCTCGCTCTTGCTCAGGCTCATCTTGAACTCCTGAGCTCAAACGATCCGCCTGCTTCAGCCTCCCGCCTCGGCCTCCCAGAGTGTTAGGATTACAGGCATGAGCCACCATGCCTGGCGTGGAACTAAGTTTTAAAACATTTTAATCTTCAAAAAGATAAACTTGGAGCTGCCTCTTATTCTCAAGCATTAATATGTGGGACTCTTTATTATAGTAGTTTCCTATTGCTGCCATAACCAATTACCATAAACTTAATGGCTTAAAACAACACAAATTTATTATCTTAGCATTTTGGAGATTAGAATTCTGAAAATCAAGGTCTTGGCAGGGCTGCATTCCTTCAGGAGGCTCTAGGGAGGAATCCACTTTCTTGCCTTTTCTAGCTTCTAAAAGCTGCTTGCATTCCTTGGCTCCTGGCCCCTTATTCCATTTCAAAGCCTGTAGAGTTACTTCTTCAAATTTCTCTCTCTGACCTCTGCTTCTGTTGTCACTTTTCCTTTTCTAACTCTGACACTTCTGCCTCTCTCTTATAAGGACCCTTGTGATTATTTTGGTCCACCTGGATAATCCAAGATCATTTCTCCATCTTAATATTCTTAATTGAATCACATTTGCAAACTCCTTTTTGCTATATAATGTAACATTTTCACAGGTTCCAAAGATTGCGATTTGAACATTTTCAGAGGGCCTTTATTCTGTCTACCACAAACTCTAAATTTGAGAATAAAATTTTTGTCAACTCTATTTCTTAGAGTTTGCTAAAGTGAGGACTTGGAAGTATAAGTAAAAGAGAGAAGGTCATTAGTAGCAGAAAAAAATAGGCTTGGTTGAATATCTCATATTACCTTTAAGTATTCTACAATATCTGCCATACAGGGTAGTTTAGGATTGACCTTACATAGAATGTGAGGGATGCTTGAAAGGCCATTGGGAATTTTTAAGTCATGTCTTTGTGTACTTGCTGCCTTGAGAAGAAAGAGTATTTTGTTGGAAGTATTTTGTTGGAAGACTGGTTTGAATTTGGTCTGCTCTGTGACATTTGTGACATTTGCTCTGTGACATTGAACAGTTCTCATCTATAAAATTATAGTAATAATACTTAATTCACAAGGATTTTTATAAGAATTATACATTATAATATTTATATAAGCACGTATATGAATATCTTCACATATGCATATAATGAAATAATAGTTTAGTGTCTGGCATATAGCAGGTACTCTACACATCTTTCTTAAAGGTCAGTGTTTTTGTGATACAGTGATAGGGAAATGTTAGGTTAAGATGAGGGACTTTGCTAGAGATTTTGCTAGAGGCATCTGCACATCTCATTTGCTAGAGGCTTCCTAGCACTAGTGTGTATTTGGCTTTGAGATCAGGGTGGGTAAAATCTTGGGACAAGGGAAGCAATAGGTTATATTTGTAGCAAGTGTGGCTAATCATTACTCTTTTTCTATGGCTCATTTTTACTTTTTCTATGGGAAAATTAAAAAAAAATTTTCTGTCTCCAGGCTGACCTTTTTTTTTTCATTATCTGCCTTCAGTAAAATTCCACTGCTCTTCTTTCAGAATAATTATTCTTGGATCTTCACTTTTTCTCCATGGTAAGCCTAAATGCTGATCATCTCAAGCAGTAACCCAACAAATATTTATCAAATGCCTTCTATCTGTAAGACACTCAGCACTGGAGATTCAAAAATAAATAAGAAAATGTGTGCCTTCAAGGAGCTCACAGTCTTAGTACAAAGAAAGGGGTAAACAGCTAAACTATAATCAATAACTTTATGTTAGAAGGTTGAGAAAAGCTCTGTGGAATCAAAGAAGAGGTGGTGTTAACAAGGCCTGAGGATATGAGGGAAGATTTCATGGAAAAAACCATGCATGACCTCTTAAAAAAAGTAGTTGGATGCAGGAGTGTGGTGAAAGAGAGAGGCCAGGTGTGGTGGCTCACACTTATAGTCCTAGCACTTTGGGAGGCTGAGATGGGAGGATCACTTGAGGCCAGGAGTAAAGACTAGGCTGAGCAAGAGCGAGACCCCCATCTCTATAAAAAAAATTAAAAAATTAGCTGAACATGGTAGTGTGCGCCTGTAATCCCAACTACTTGAGAAGCTGAGGCAGGAGGATCACTTGAGCCCAGGAGTTGGAGGTTGCAGTGAGCTGTGATGATGCCACTGTACTCTAGCTTGGGCAACAGGGCAAGATCCTGTCTCAAAAAGAAAAAAAAGAGAGTGAGAGGAGGAGTTGGCTATGGGTACAAGGAACCTATGGGTACAAGGAACCATATGTACAAAGCCATGGGAGGGTGTTGTGTGTTTGGATGAGCTGCTGGTGTTTTGGTGTGTCTAAGGTGAAACATGTCTGGGAAGTATACAACATAATAGGGAAGTATACAACAGGAGAATGAGCTTGGAAAAGTAAGCAGAGACCAGACCATGTAGGGCGTTATATGCTATGCTGAAGAGTTTTGACTTTATCCTATATGTAGTGGGGAACTCTTGAAACATAGTATGCTAAACCAGTATGATTAGATTTGAAACTCAAAAGAAGCAGAGAAAGTAGGAAAAGAACCAGCAGATTGATCTCTGGTAAGCCCAGGGAGAGATTTTCAAGAAGGAAAAAATGGCTAACAATGTAAAACCTAAAGTGATTATGTGAAATAATGATAGAAAAACTTCTACTGGACTTTGCTATTGGGAGGACCTTAGCAAGATGTGTGTTTTGGCTGGGTGCGGTGGCTCACACCTATAATCCTAGCACTCTGGGAGGCCAAGGCAGGAGGATCACTTGAGGTCAGGATCTTGAGACCAGCCTGAGCAAGAGCAAGACCTGTCTCTACTAAAAATAGAAAAAAAAAAATTAGCCAGTCAACTAAAAATAGAAACAAAATTAGCCTGGCGTGGTGGCTCGTGCCTGTAGTCCCAGCTACTCAGGAGGCTGAGGCAGAAGGATCACTTGAGCCCAGGAGTTTGAGGTTGCTGTGAGCTAGGCTGACACCACAGGACTCACTCTAGCCCAGGCAACAAAGCAAGATAGAGTGTATCTAGTGATTGGGATAGAAGTCAAATTATGACAGATTGAAGAGTAAACGGGAGGTGAGAAAATAGAGACTACAAATGGAGACCATTCTTAGAAAACTTGCTGTGAAGCAAAAATGAGAGGTAGCGATAGAAGTAGATCTCCGAAACAATTTTTTTTTTAAGATAGAAGAGTTGAACACGTGTTATGTTTTGATGGAGATTATGGAGTAGAGTTAAGACTGCGTATCTGGGGCTGTGTGATTTGATGGAACAGGGTTTAGAGGTGTATTAGCTCAAGGAAGGAGGAAATAAACCTTTGCCTAACACTTAGATGGAAGACTCTGGGTTTGAAGAGGAATGTAGGTTAGAAAATTGGGTGAGGTCAGATTTCTTTTTTCTGGTAAAGGGCAGTTGTGAGAGAAGAGAAACATAGAGTGTTGGGCTTGCGATCTAGAGTAGCCAGTGATTGCCACGTAGGTTGGAAAGGGTCGTGGATCAGAGGCATATGGATGAATTACTACCAGGACCGTATCTCAGTTAAGATTAGAGACTGTAAAGTTTTAGTGGCACAAATTCTCAACCTGTTATTTTCTTCAGGAGAACTTAGCAGTTCTGATATAGGAATAGAGGAAGCAGGTGGTTGGATTGATTCCCTGTGGTTGAGAGATTTACTGGTTGGTGTGACAAAAGAACAACAAGGAGCTGAATAGATACTGGCAAGAGAGTAGCTAATATCCAACATTGAGGAAATAGTTAAGCAATTATGATACATTCATATAAAAACTTTTGCAGCTATTAACATGTATTGTAAAGGTTTTATAGAAGTGCTTGTTTTATATTGTTAAAGTAATAAAAGCACTCTATATTGTATAAAGATTTAGTGATGATCAATTGTAATATTCTAGGGATTGTTGTAATGATGTTCATAATGATGAAAAGATAACTCTCAAACCAGTGTATTGGTCACACCTATTCACACATAGACAATTATTTGACAGAGACTATTAGCTCTTCTTTATAGGTGAAAAAAATGAGACTTAGTAAAGGTGACTATCAAAAGAGTGATACCAATAAGTGCTATAGAAGTTCAGAGGTGTTGTGGACTAGGGTAGAAGAAAGACTTTGGAGATAATAATATTTGAACTTGGACTATGAAGGATAGGTAGGATAGTCTTTTTGATTTATTCTTTCCACCTGAAAAAAATAAAGGTTCTGTCTAATAGTCTGGTGTCTCATATTCCTGGAATCTTTGCTTAGATAAGAAAGAAATATTATTCTTGCTTATTTTGTATTAAAAGACCAAGGCTATCTGTGGATGTCATAAAGGGATGCAGCATAATTTGCTGATCTCTGGTGTATCATTTAAGACTATGGAGGGAACAGAAGAAATAATGACTTCCAACTAACTTTGCAAGTTGAGTCATGAACTCCTTGGTAGGCCTTCTAGAATGTTTTAAGTGTAAATATCAATCACTTTATCTATCTATCCATCCATGTATTATCTAAAGTTCTTTCCCCCCTTAGTCATTTATATTTGAGTTATTATTTTTACTATAGAAGAAAACACTGAATTTGAAACAATTAAAATCTGTTGAAACCAAGGATTTAGCTCTTTTATGCTGAACTGAAATGGGCAAAAATAGCACCTTTTTTTAAGATAGTTGTATACATTTCCATTTGTCTTTTTTTTCAGTCATGACACCTTCATTCTATAGTTTTAGTGGAGAAAACATTGGAATATAAGACATTTTACATTAAGGAATCTTCAAGAATATATCAGAAAGGATTTAATAAGAATAATTGGACTTAGGGATTGCTGTGTATGAATCTATTATTCATCAGTTTTTGCATTTTGAGATGCCTTTACTTGCTATCTGTAGGTTAATTTCCACAAGAAGTCATTACTGTAATCTGTCTCATTTATAGGTAAGTCCCTGTTTAATGGATTATGGTTTCAAATGACTACTGGATACTTTTTGATAGTACTTATCTGGTAACTACATAGAATTAGAGATAAAACAAACAATTTAATGAGCTATGAAAGGATAGCTTCAATAGGTAAAGCACTTTTTAAAAACAACTAAGAAATAACATTACTGTCACTAAAGTTGGTGTACAACCCCCCACTGCTAAATCTGACTGGCTTAAAATAAAAAAAATGAAATAAAAAATAAAAACAACTAAGAAAAACTTGCCAAAACTGACTTTAGAAGAAACTGAAAATCTTTATGATCTTTTAGCAATAAAAGAAATTGAACTAGTAATTCAAAAAAATTTATCAAAACAATTCTAGGCCCATACAGATTTTCTTTATTATTGTGATTAAAAAAAAAAACCCCACATGACATAAAATATACCATCTTAACCATTTTTAAGTGTATAGTTCATTGGTGTTAAGTGTATTTACATTGTCGTGAAATAGATCTCTAGAACTTCATCTAGCAAATCTGAAACTCTATACCCATTAAACAGTTACTTGTCTTTTCCCCCACCCACCAACCCCTGGAAACCACCATTTACTTTCTGTTTCTATGAATTTGACTACTTTGGATACCTCATATAAGTGGAATCATACAATATTTTTCTTTTTGTGATCGGCTTATTTCGCTTAATATATGTTTTTGAGGTTCAACCATGTTGTATCACATGACAGGTTTTCCTTCCTTTTTTTTTTTTTTTTTTTTTTTTTTGAGATAGAGTCTTTCTCTGTCACCCAGGCTGGAATGATTGCGTCAGCCTAGCTTACAGCAACCTCAGACTCCTGGGCTCAAGCAATCCTCCTGCCTCAGCCTCCTGAGTAGCTGGGACTACAGGTGCGCACCACCATGCCTGGCTGATTTTTTCTATTTTAAGTAGAGATGAGGTCTCGCTCTTGCTCAGGTTGATCTCGAAATCCTGAGCCCAAGCAATCCTCCTGCCTCAGCCTCCCAGCTTTAGGATTTCCTTTGTTTTTAAGGCTGAATAATATTCCATTGTATGTATATACCATATTTTATTTATCTATTAATCTGTTGATAGACATTTGGGTGGCTTCCACCTCTTAGCTATTGTGCATAGCGCTGCTATGAACATGAGATTGAGACTATGCTTTCAGTTCTTTTCGATATATACCCAGAAGTGAGATTGCTGGATCATATGGTACTTCTTAAAATTTTTTGAGGAAGCTCCATACTGTTTCCGTAGCAGTTGCACCATTTTACAGTCTCAGCAACAGTGCTCAAAGGTTCCAGTTTCTCCACTTCCTTGCCAACCCTTGTCCTTCCCTTCCCTTCCTTTCTCCCTTCCCTTCTCCTTTCCTTTCTTTCTTTTTTTTTATAGTAGCCATCCTAATCAGGCCCATGTAGTTTTATAAGTGATTTCTACCAAACATTTATGGATAATTATAACTTCAGATAAACTTTTCCTAAATCTAGAAAAAGAAGAAACATTCTTATACTCATTTTATGGGTTAATCTGAGATGAATAATGTCTACATAAAAAGCCTAAGATAATTTGCTGATATATTCTTAAAGGAAGTAAGGCTATTAGATAAAAGATCAAGATATGATTATGTTCCTGTAGGCGAACATCACATAACAAACTTAATTTTTAAAAAATAGCTTTATGGGCCGGGCACAGTGGCTCACACCTGTGATCCTAGCACTTTGGAAGGTTGAGTGGGGAGGATTGCTTGAGCCAGGAAGTTTAAGGTTACAGTGAGCTATGATGACACTGCTGCACCCTAGCCAGGGTGGCAGAGGGAGACTCTGTCTCTTAAAAAGTAAAAACAAAAACAAAACAAAAAATAGAAACAACTCAAATGTCTATCAGTAGTAGAATGAAGAAACAGTAGAATATTCATGTAATGTTAGACAGTGATGAGAAAATAAAAAGATAATATCTCCAGGTATCAGTATAAATGTCTTAAAATATAATGCAAAGTGAAATGCTAGAGAATTATTCCTCCTATACAAAGTTTGTAAAGATACACAATATGTTAGGAGATGGAACCCCTACAGAAAAATACTAAGGGAATTTGGAAGGGGTAAAAAGTAGTGGTAGAGGAAGAAAAGTCTGAGGAAAAACCAATCTCACCTTCCAAGGAGCCTAAAAAGGAGCAGCCAGACAGGATCTGTCATAAATAAAATTGTACTGGGTTGAAAGTAAATTCTGAATTGAAACACATCATTCTATGTGTGATTGGTCTTTGTGTATGTACTTTTATATTTTATCACACCTTTTAAAAAGTCTGCTAAGATTCTGTTTTAAATTAGGTAAAATTTTGAAAATATTTGTGTTGAGCTACTTTTTCTTTTACTGAGATATAATTCAAATGCCATATATTCATCTTTTTAAAGTGTACATTCAGGCCAGTCGTGGTGGCTCACACCTGTAATCCTAGGGCAAGGCGGGAGGACCACCTGAGCCCAGGAGTTCAAGACTAGCCGGAGCAGCATAGCGAGACCCCATCTCTACAGAAAATAAAAAAGTTAGCTGGGCGTGGTGGTGCCTACCTACTTGGAAGGCTAAGGCAGGAGGATGGCTTGAGCCCAGGAGTTTGAGGTTGTTGTGAGCTATGATCATGCCACTGCCCTCTAGCCTGGGTGACAGAGCAAGACCCTGTTTCAAAAAAAATAAAGTGTACAATTCAGTGATTTTTAAAAATATATTCACATAATTGTACAAGCATCAACATTATCTCATTCCAGAACATTTTCATCACCCCAAAAGAAATTGTGTAGCCATTAAGAGTCACTTCCGGCTGGATGTGGTGGCTCACACCTTTAATCCTAGCACTCTGGGAGGCTGAGATGGGGGATTGCTCAAGGTCAGGAGTTCAAAACCAGCCTGAGCAAGAGCAAGACCCCATCTCTACTAAAAATAGAAAGAAATTAATTGGCCAACTAAAAATATATAGAAAAAATTAGCCGGGGTATGATGTCACATGCCTGTAGTCCCAGCTACTTGGGAGGCTGAGGCAGAAGGATTGCTTGAGCTCAGGAGTTTGAGGTTACTGTGAGCTAGGTTGACACCATGGCACTCTAGCCCGGGCAACAGCTGGAGACACTGTCTCAAAAAATAAAAAAAAAAAAAAAAAGAGTCACTTCCCATTTTCCTTCACCCCAGCCTATGGCAACCATTAATCTACTTTCTGTTTTTATGTGTTTGCCTGTTATGGAAACTTCATATAAATGGAATGACATGGTGTATGGCCTTTTGTGTTTGGCTTCTTTCACTTAGCATAATGTTCAAAGTTTGTTCAATTGTAGCATGTATCAGTACTTCTTTCCTTTTTCTGGCTGAAGAATATTCCACTTTATGGATATACCACATTTGTTTATCCATTGATCAGTTAATTGACATTTGGATTATTTCTACTTTTTGAGTATTTTGAATAATGCTGCTATGAACATTTATGTACAAGTTTTTATGTGAACTTAAATGTTTTCAGTTCTCTTGGGTATATACCTAGGAGTGGAATTATTGGGTCATGTTTTACATCCCTGACAGCAGTGATTTAGGGTTTCAGTTTTTCCACATTGTCACCAACACTTATTATTATCTGTCTTTTTGATGATTACCATCCTAGTGGATGTGAAGTGATATCTCACTGTAGTTTTGATTTGCATTTTCCTAATGACTAATGATGTTGAGCATCTTTTCATGTACTTATTGGATGGACAATTGTATGTCTTCTTGACAGAAATGTCTATTTAATATTTTATATTCTGTGGTGCCATTGTAAATGGAATTGTTTTCCTTTTTTTTTTTTTTTTTTTTAGACAGTGTCTTACTCGGTCACCTGGGTAGAGTGCCGTGGTGTCAGCCTAGCTCACAGCAACCTCAAATTCCTGGGCTCAGATAATCAATCGCCCTGCTTCAGCCTCCCAAGTAGCTGGGACTACAGGCATGCGCCACCATGCCCGGCAATTTTTTCTATATATTTTTAGTTGTCCAGCTAATTTCTTTCTATTTTTTTAGTAGAGACAGGGTCTCGCTCTTGCTCAGGCTGGCCTTGAACTCCTGAGCTCAAACGATCAGCCTGCCTCGGCCTCCCAGAGTGCTAGGATTACAGGCGTGAGCCACCACGCCCAGTCTGGAATTGTTTTCTTAATTTTGTTTTTGGATTGTTCATTGCTAGTGTGTAGAAATACTATTTTGCATCCTGCAACCTTGCTGAACTTGTTTATTATAGCTCTAATAGCTTTTTGGGTATTCCTTATGATTTTCTATATGCAAATAAAGATATAATCATCCTTTTCCATATGGATGCCTTTTATTTATTTTACTTCCCTAATTGCCCTGGCTAGATACTCAAGTACAATGTTGAATAGAAATAGTGGGAGCAGACATCGTTGTGTTGTTTTTGATCTTGGGAAAACATTCAGTTTTTGACGATTAAGTATGATGTTAGCTGTGTGTTTGTTATAGGTTGTTTTTTTTTTTTATCAGATCGAGGAAATGCCTTTCTATTCCTAGTTTTTGAGTATTTTTATCATGAATTGGTGTTTAATTTTGTCACATGCTTTTTCTGCATCTATTTAGGTGATCATGTGGGTTTTTCTGTCCTTTATTCTATTAATATCATGTGTTAACGTGATTGATTTTTGTTTATTGAACCAACCTTGCATTCCTGAAATAAATCTCACTTGGTCATGGTATATAATCCTTTTTATATGTTGCTGGAGTTGGTTCACTAGTATTTTGAGGAGGATTTTTGTGTCTTTGTTCATAAGAGATATTGGTCTGTAGTTTTCTTATGTTGTCTTTTTCTGTTTGTCAAATCCTGGTATCAGGATTTGGCCTCACAGAATGAGTAGAGAAGTGTTCCCTCCTCTTTTTTGCTACTTTCCTCACCCCCTGAGTGTCTAAATCCTGCTTTTTTTCAGTTTGTTAATGACTTTTAAAATTATATTAATGCTATTTTTTGTTCTGGTTATTCTTTTAAAGAACATGCAGAAATACTTTGTGATATTCATAACTGAATTTAGCTTAACAGTTAGGAATATGATGGTTGGTATCCAGCAAAGTGTTAATGAAATTAATGATATCTGCTTAGTATACTGTCTCTCTCAGATAGATAAATACAAAGGTCCATAAAAATTAGAGATGAGAGAGACTGTGGAGGTATAATCAAACGTTTTGTAGATAAGTAGACCAGAGAGTTTAAGATGATTGTCCACAGTTAACATTGCTAGATTATGGCTAAGCCAGGAGATTTTACTTTACTAGCTTTTATTCACCAATGATTAGTAATCTGTGAAAAGGGTAAGTTTAAAAAAAAGCTTCAATTTCATCTATGGTTTGTGATCAATGTTAAGAAACAGTATTCTATTTATTTGAATGAAATAGGTCTAAAACATCATGCCCTATCATTCTATACTCCAACTGGAGAAGTCCTTGAACATATAATTAATTCATTACTATCAGGAGGAAGTTATTACTATTAGCATTTTTGGAGTCTTCAAAGCAATTATCTTTAACTGAAGAAACTGTTTACCCAAATTACATAATAGCAGTGTCAAAATGAATTGAAATCTGAAGGAACTATCTTTAGCTGGGGGGGAGGTACGGAGAGATGGAAAATCACATTAATATATCAACCTAAATGTTTTAACTTTTAATTATTAACCATTTTCCCTCCTTATTGTTGAAATCATTATTCATTTTTGCTGCAAAACAAGAGTTTTAGAGAAACATTTTCAAAGAAAAAATCAGCAGTATAATTTTAAGAAAATGTCATATATATCTCTAAAGATAAAATCATACTTCGGTTATGCTGAGCCAAGAAGCTCAACTAAAACTACTTGCTGGAAACTGCAGTTTTCTGTCTCAACATCAGTAACATACGATCCAAATTCTATGTTGTGATTGGCTGTTGTATTGTTTTCATTCAGAGATTAGTTTTGCCAACAACGACTGATTTGGGATTGGGATTTAGCTCACAAAGCAGGTTGGTTTTTGGGGGCATAGGAAGGGGTTAGTGTTACTAATGAGGACACTACAGAGAAATCATTCCACTGGGGAAAAATAGCATTTGTCCATGCATGAGCAAAATTGTTCTGTAATTCAATTCTGCATGCCAAATAGTCAGTGAAGTCTGCATTTGAATGTGGCAGCTCACTGATGCTGGGGGCAGGGGGTGAATTTTGTTTAATCATTGTCTTTTAAAAAGAAATTTGTTGAAACTGTCAGCTTTTTCCCTTTTCGAAAGATGAAATGTATTTTGTTTTTTTTTCTCTCTCCTCCTGTTTCCACAATTTTACTTGCAGGCTTTCAAAAACTAAAGATTTAATTAAAGTAAATTTTTCTCCCGTAGGTAGCCTGATCAACCAGCCATTTTTCTAAGCATTTTTTTATATCTAAGATTATATTATAACATCCAGGGTGTTATAATTTTTTTTATTTTTATTCCTCTAAAATGAAATAGATTTGTGAGTTTTAGGAAACATATGTTATCAGAATTATTTTGTTTTATTATTTTTGTATTTTGAACCTTTTATAATATCTAGTTATGCACAGATATATGTACTGGGAATTTTTTTCTTGTTCTCTGGTTCCTTAATAGTGATTATTAGTAAAAGCTAGTTTAATGCTTCCAGAAATTCAGAATACTATTTTGTAATACTAACTAATGTGGTCAGTCAGAGTCCCATGGTTAAAACTTTCTATTCATGTAGTCAGAATTTATCATCTGATGAAATATTTCAGGTTTGTTTTATGTCTTTGATAACATCATTTGCCTTTGACAATATTAAATAGGATAATTTTTTAATGTTCTTAGTATTTAAATGCCTTCAATGCTATATAGCAAAAGTTTACATGAGTGAAACATTTCTCTTAAACTGAGCATTTTCATGTCAAGAATATTTGTAGAAGTTAACGTTTACTATTTGGAGGGTAACTACTAAGAATTTTTCAGAAAACAAATGTGAGAAGTTGAAAAAGAAATGGTGATATTAAAGGTCATTGCAAATTCCTTTATGGTATTTCTTTTCAGTTGATTGATCAAAATGTGTAACTAAATGTAGCTTAGATGAATTAACTGCAAAAAGGAAGCATGAATCAGTAGTAGTTTATTTCTTCCTTTCTTAATGAAATTTAAAGGTGAATTCTGATCTACTGGTTCACTATCTCTGGTTATGTTAAACTACCAGTAATAGCTAACTAAGCCAGAATTATTAGGGATTTCATCGTAATACAGGGATAATTACTTTTATGTTTGTCATTTTGGTTCTATATGTTACTTAGGTCTGGTTTAGTGATAACTGAAATAGCCTGTGAATGGCCAATAAACAAATATATTTTTTTTCCTTAACAAATAGGGCATTAAAAGTGGGTTGTAGGATTGGAGCCTGAGCTGCTTCTTTATCTTAGCCCTCTTTTTTGTTTCAGAGTACAGTTAGGCTGTATATAAACCTATTTTGTACCTGGGCAAAGGGAAGTAATGAAAAAAAATCCCTTTTGAAACAAAGGTCTTACTAGATCAGCAGTTCTTAAACTTTTTGTGTTGGGGACCATTTACACTCTTAACTATTATCAAAGACTATAAAGTTTTTGTTTATATGAGTTATATCTATAGGGACCATATTAGAAAGTAAAATTAAGAAAATCTAAAAATGTTTATTTTATTCATTTAAAAATAAAAGTAACAAACTTATTACATGTAACAAAAATAACATTTTTAATGAAAAATAATTTCTAAAACAAATTCAGTTAGAAGAGTGTTATTGTTTTACATTTTTTCAAATCTCTTTAATTTCTGGTTTAATAAAAAGACAGGTGGATTCTCTTATCTACTTCTTTCAATCTGTTGTAATATGTTGTTTTGCTTGAAATCTATGAAGAAACTCCAGCCTGACACAGATAAGTAGTTGCAAAAGGAAGGAACATTTTAATATTAATTAATATTAATATTTAACGCTTTCCTTTATACTATACCAAAAATTAACAAGTAAGTAGTTAAAGTTTGGTTGAAATGTGGAATCTGAAACCATATCTAAGAACTTTTCATACTCTGGTACATTAAAACCCATTGGTCTGTCTTGTACTTTTTTTTTTTTTTTTTTTTTTTTGAGACTGAGTCTCACACTGTTGCCTGGAATAGAGTGCCAAAAGTGTCAGCCTAGCTCACAGCAACCTCATACTCCTGGGCTCAAGCAATGCTTCTGCCTCAGCCTGCTGAGTAGCTGGGATTACAGGTGCTTGTCACCGTGCCCGGCTAATTTTTTGTTTCTATTTTTAGAAAAACAACCTCATTACAACCTCAAACTCCTAGGCTCAAGTGATCCACCTGCCTCAACGTCCTGACTTGCTGGGCCTCAGGTGCATGCCACAATGCCGGGCTAATTTTTTAAAAATTTTTTTGTAGAGACCAGTCTCGCTATGTTGCCCAGGCTGGTCTCAACTCCTAACCTCAAGTGATCCTCCTATCTTGGCCTCCCAAAGTGTTAGGATTACTGCCTGGCTAATTTTTATATTTTTAGTAGAGATGGGGTCTCACTCTTGCTTAACGTTTTTAAGTGTCAGTGACTTTTTTTTTAACTTCAGGTGTATGGTAGTGAAGATTAGTGACTACACTGATGAAATAGTATAGTTTGATGCCACTGCTTTGATTTATGTTTTATCCACTATGCTTTCGCATGACTAGTGAAATATAACAGTGAAAAAGGCAAATATTAATATGAAAATAGTTTTGATCTCACATATTCCCTGAAAAAGTCTCAGGGGCTCCTAAGGGGTTGCTGATCACACTTCGAAAACTAGTCCAAACTACATCAAGAGAAGGATACTTTTTCTATGTCATCACTATTTTTGTAAAAATTACCCTAACCATTTATTTGATACTGTGTTTGAGGATAAAAAAGAAAAGATTCTAGTTATAGAATTTTTAAAAAATTGTGGTAATATATACATAATATGAAGTTTACCATTTTAACCATTTTCAAGTGTACAATTCAGTGGCATTAAAATACATTCAGTGTTGTGTAACCACTACCAGTATCCATTTCCAGAACTTTTCACATCATTCTTAATAGAAACTCAGTACCAATAAACAATAATTCCCCATTCCTCCTGCCTGCCCCCTGCACCCAAGCCCCTGGTAACTCCTATTCTACTTTCTGTCTCTATAAAATTTGCCTATTCTAGGTACCCTATGTAAGTGGAATCATATGATATTTTTCCTTTTTCTTTTTCTTTTTTTTTTTTTTGAGACAGAGTCTCACTCTGTTGCTCGGGCTAGAGTGCCATGGCATCAGCCCAGCTCACAGCAACCTCAAACTCTTGG
>CAUYRT010005765.1:0-15247 GCA_963574885.1 Lepilemur ruficaudatus
TCAAACTTTGCCTTGTTTTTTTATTGACTATTAGAGGGCTGCCTTTTATGTTCACAATGTACTATTACTCAATTTTAAGAAATGACAGTGAGTTAGCACCTATTGTATTATCCTGGATTAAGCTTGAGCCCATTATTCGAAGTGCGGTAACCCAAGACACGAAGAATGGGTTCCATTTGTACTCACCATCAAATTGGTATGGACTGATTAACACTATAGTGCTCAAAGGGTGAGAGCAAACACTGGGGAATTGGGGGGTGGGGGGTAGACCCAAGTCTGAGCGACGTGGGGGGACACTGTGGAGTGGTGGGATATGCTTGAAAAGTAGTTGGGGAGCGGAATTAGGGGTCTCAATAGGGGAAAGGAATTCCTCAAAAACTGATTCATGGGATTAACTGTACACCTCGGTAAATTCACTGAAAATCATTTAATTGTACACTTAAAATGGAGTGTTGGTTGTATGTAGATACAGTTGGAGCCCTATGTATGCACTCTATGGACTACTTTGACAGAGTAGGTTTTTGAATGTAACAAAATAAGTCAACTTGAGTGGTAATATATTTGGGGAAATCATCTCACTACAAATTGTGACTGTAAACATTGTACTGTAAATGCTTTGTAGTTTTCCCCCAATAAAAAAAAAAAGAAAGAAAATAAAGTATTAAAGTGTAAGATGATAAATAATATCATCAGTCACTTTTCTTTTTGTTTTTTTGAGACAGAGTCTCACTGTGTTTCCCAGGCTAGAGTGCCGTGGCGTCGCCTAGCTTACAGCAACCTCAAACTCCTGGGCTCAAGCAATCCTCCTGCCTCAGCCTCCCGAGTAGCTGGGACTACAGGCATGTGCCACCATGCCCAGCTAATTTTTTCTATATATTTTTAGTTGGCCAATTAATTTGTTTCTGTTTTTAGTAGAGACGGGGTCTCGCTCTTGCTCAGGCTGGTTTTGAACTCCTGACCTTGAGCAATCCGCCCGCCTTGGCCTCCCAGAGTGCTGGGATTACAGGTGTGAGCCACTGCGCCAGGCCAAAAACTCCTTTTAAATTGGAAAACACCCTGCTACAAGTAATAGAAGAAACTGTTGGATATAACCTGAAACAATAATAATGAATATTTCTGGGTATTGGAATTATGCATGACTTAATAGTCTTCTTTTTGCTTATCCATATTTCAATAGACACTGCATATTCCAAAATTTCTCTTATAAGCATGCACAAATTTAAAGTATAATAAGGA
Source organism: Lepilemur ruficaudatus (assembly GCA_963574885.1). Classification (NCBI taxonomy): domain Eukaryota; kingdom Metazoa; phylum Chordata; class Mammalia; order Primates; family Lepilemuridae; genus Lepilemur; species Lepilemur ruficaudatus. Next base: position 1,237 of record CAUYRT010005765.1, read on the forward strand.
AATACCATAAACAAAATCAAAATGTTTTGCATAGAAAACCAGTGCTGTGAACTGGTGCTGAAACAATCATCTGAGATAGGGTTAAAATATGCAATAGGATTTGAGTATTTGTAGATGTGTTAAGAAGCTATTCTTGAACTAGTATGAAATGACCACACTTGTGAAAGGATAAATCAGCAACATGGATGAATAATAGGAGAGATGTGTTAGGAAGAAAAGGTGGGAAGAAATTTTAGATATTCTTAAAACCTGGTTTTGAAAATTCAATCCCAATCAAAATACCAGTGAATTACTTTACAGATATCAACAAAGTGATTATAAAGTTTATATGGAGAGGTAGAAGATCTGGAGTAGCTAATACTATTTGATGAGTAACAACAAGGTTGGAGGACTGACACTACCTGACTTCCAGACTTGTTATAAAGGTACAGTAATCTTAAGACAGTCTGGTCTTGGTGAAAGAATGCAAAAATAGATCGATGAAACAGAATACAGTGTCCGGAAATAGACCCACAAAAGTATAGTCATCTGAACTTTGACAAAGGGGCAAAGGCAATGCAATAGAAAAAAGGTAGTCTTTTCAACAAATGGTGCTGGAACAACTGGACCTTTGCACGCAAAAAAAAAAAAAAAAAAAAAAAAAAGAATCAAGACACAGACCTTACACCCTTCACAAAAAATAACTCCAAATGGATCACAGAGCTAACTGTAAAACACAAAACTGTGAAACTCCTATAAAATAACTTAAGAGAAAATCTGGATGACTTAGGGTATAGCAATGACTTTTTAGATACTACATAAAAGGCATTATCTATGAAAGAAAATTTTATAAACTGAACATTAAAAACTAAAAAATTCTGCTCTGCAAAAGACACTATCAAGAGAATAAAAAGACAAGCCACAGACTAGGAGAAAATATTAACAAAAGACATACCTGGTAAAGTACTGTTATTTAAAATATACAAAGAACTCTTAAAACTCAACAGTAAGAAAACAAACAACCTGATTAAAAAATAGGCCAAAGAACTTAAGGGACACTTCATCAAAGAAGAGATACAGATGACAAAAATAGGCATATGAAACAATGCCCAACATTATATGTCATCAAGAAAATGCAAATAAAACAACAGTGAGATACCACTATACACCTAAAAGAATGGCGAAAAACTAGAATGTTACCACCACCAAATGTTGGCAAGTATGTTAAAGGAACTCTTATTTGTTGCTGAAAGGAATGAAAAATGGTACAACCATTTTGGAAGACAGTTTCATAATTTCTTACAAAACTAAACATACTTTTGCCATACAAATCAGCAGTCATGCTTCTTGGTATTTATTCAAAGGAGCTGAGAACTTACATACACGTAAAAGTCTGCACACAGATGTTTACAGCAGCTTTATTCATAAGTGCCAAAATATGGAAGCAAAAAAGATGTCCTTTTGCAAGCAAGTGGATAAACTATTGTACATCTGAACAATGGAATATTTTCAGTGCTAAAAATAAATGCACTATCAAGCCATGTAAAGACATGGAGAAACTTAAATGCATATTACTAAGTTAAACAAGTCAATCTGAAAAGGGCACATACTATATGATTCCAACTATATGACATTCTGGAAAAGGCAAAACTATGGAGACAGTAAAAATCTGTGATTGCCAGGGGCTAAGGGGGAGAAAGGAATAAATAGAGCACAGAGGATTTCTAGTGCATGAAACTACTCTGTATGATACTATGATGGTGAATACATGTCATTATAAACTTGTCCAAACCCATAGAATTTCCAACACCAAGACTGAATCCTAAAGTGAACTATGGACAAGTGAACTATGGACTTCAGGTGATAACGATGTGTCAATGTAGGTTCATTGATTGTAACAGGTGTACCACTCTCATGGGGGATGTTGATAATGGGGAAGGCTGTGTATGTATGGAGGCAGAAGGTACATGGGAAATCTCTGTATTCTCTTCTCAATTTTGCTGTGAACCAAAACTGCATTAAAAAAATAAATATTATTAAAATAAAAATAAAAAAGCATATAGAAATTTAGATGTAATGGGTTACATCTTTCATTTAAAACTCTGGAAAAATGAGAAGTTATTGGAAGATAACAGTAGCAGCTGCCTAACTAGTTGTTTCAAAATTTGGCAATTAAATATTACACTTGATACTGGAAAAAAAATCAAATAGAAAAATACTTGGATTTGGCATTAGGATGATTTATTTATTTATTTATTTTTACGTGTACAATTAAATGATTATTAGTAAATTTACCAAGTTGTACAGCTATTCACATAAATCAGTTTTAGATTTTCTTCCCCCTATTGAGACCCCTAATTCCCTTCCCCAACTACTTTTCAAGCATGCCCCTCCCCTCCACAATGCTCACCACATCCCTCAGATGTGGGTCTACACCCCAACCCCCGAATCCCTAGTGAACACCACCACCATTTGAACAGCATAGCTCGAGCCCGTTATTCGAGGTAGGTGACACAAGCCTGGAATAATGAGCCCGTCATGTACTTGCCATCAAATTGATACTGACTGATTAACACTATGGATGATTTATTTTTATCTTATATTCCTGAGGTGAGCATTAAGTAAGTGAAATTGATATTCAACATAGGGCAATGGGGAAACCCATGAGTGAGTAAAGGATATACAATTTTGTTTTATTTTGTTCATGCTCAGAATTCCAGGGAGTTGCTATAAAAGGCAAATTTAATGTAAGAGATGCACTCTTTATATTCTTTCAATCAAGGACATTAATTAACTTTTTACTTATACACTGTTCTAATTTTATACAACCAATGTAAATTAAGAGTAATACTGAATAAAAAGATACAAAGGCTTTTTCTAATTAATTTTGAATTTTTCATGTTATATTTTCAGTATATGCATTTCTAATTTTCAGTTTCTTTTTCTCATTCTTTCATAATGTAGACTCACTTTACATGAGTATGCAGTGTGACATTTCACCAATGCTAATGTCAAAAGAGACATTTATCAAAATCTAAGATTGCAATTTCTTGGATTATATTGTATTAAATCCATCATCATGTTTAGGTTTGATTTTTATATTACACATTTCACAACAGATCTAAACTCACAACAGAAACTTTCTGGTGCTAAAATTACACTTATTTATGTTAAATAATAGTCATCTATTGCTGTAAGCATACATAGAATTGCAATTCATAAGCTTTAAAAAGTGCTCCTCTTCTGCAGGCATGAATGCACACTCTAATATGACATATATATGAATATTAGCAGGTACATTTATTGTGAAGACTAAATTTTCATGACATCCTTTGATACATTTAAATCCATTTTTCCTCAATGTTTGAGTTAATGCCATCTTCATTACTTCCCTATTTTCTCTTCTCTACTTTCTGTTTTTCTATTTCACGTGTTCTTTATAGGTGCCTAATCTAGATAGCCAAGGAGACAAGCTACTGGGAATTTGCTTGAAGCACAGAATCTGCTACAATGTTACAACAATGCTTGATGGCCTCTATCCCAAAAGAAACTCACAGGTTATTACTACTATGAGCACCAGCAAATATACATGTTCGTTATAAACAAAGATGTGATAATTCTTGCTTCAAACACTATCTTCACTATCTTGACATTTATAATTATTGTAGTGTCCATCATCCTTTAATAACATGGAAAAGTCATCCTCAATGTCTCATGTAACATAAGAAAGTAGATCTTTTTTTTAATTTGATGCTTTAAAGGCTGTCAGTTTAATCTATCTGTGGCTGTCAAAAAAAAGCAAAACTTATTAAGATGATTACTCTGTGTAGATGTAGTCAATAATTTTCTGAGACCACTTGTTTAGTGTCATCTAATAATGTTGCTCCTGTCACAGTTTTGTCATAGTTATTTAAGATTTATGTAAAATGTTTCATCTTGAGAAAAAATAAGTTCTTGTCCTTATAAGAACTTAAAAGTGATTTAATTGGTACTATTTTAATTCATGATCAGCAACATATTTTAAATAAAAATATTTCAAGTGATAAATTTGATATAAATTTTTCCTTGGAATAGAAATATATTAAAAGAGCATATGATGCCATGTATTTTTCAAGAGTCCTCAAAATTTATCAATTGTTATTATTTAAATATTAAAAATATTTCTGATGACATATGTATATATATGTCTTAATAGGCCAACAGTGAATTTTCTTTTGGCATACTAATTTAGAGAGAAAAATTAATATTAATAAAAATAGAATATTAAGTATTTCAGGAAAAATAATTGGTCACTTATCTCATGCTAGTGAAGTTCCAACCTCACATCTTTTTGTTCACTATAGTGTAATTCTTTCAATATTCTCACCATTCTATTTACTGTCCATCATAGTTGAGATCTGAACCATACTTTTAACCATGGACTTCAAAGGATTTTATAAAAAGGACAGTATTCATTACTGTCTTAGTCTGTTTGGACTGCTATAACAAAGTACCATAAACTAGGTGGTTTATCAAAAAAAACAAAAAAACAAAAAAAAAAGAAATTTATTTCTCACAGTTCTTGAGGCTGGGAAATCCAAGATCAAAGTTCTGGCAGTTTGTGTATCCAGTGCGGGCTCACATTCTGGTTCATAGGTGGAGCCTCCTGGCTATAACCTCACAACTTGGAAGGGCAAGGAGGCTCTTTAGGATTTCTTTGATAAGAGCACTAATCTCAATCCTGATAGCTCCAGCATCATGACCTAATCACCTCCCGAAGGCCCTACCTTTTAATACCATCACCTTGATAGTTGGGATTTAAACAAAAAATTGGGGAGGGTGATACAAACATTCAGACCATAGCACTATCAGTACTTATTTCCTACTCTAAACCGTTTGGAAGAGCCTCAGGCAAAATTGTGATATTGGGAAGGCGGTCTGGAGAACTTCTCTATTGCAATATCTTTATTTCTATAATATGTAATAGAGCTGCCCCTATTAAATGTATCCCAATTGTCTCTTCATGTGGACTCCTGATCAATGAGTTGACTTAGTTCATTTCCCCATTATAACTTATACATACTGGGTCTTACCTTAGCCAGACCAGTTCTCTCTAGTCACCAACCACATTAAACATTCGTAAGTTCTACTAGACTCACTAACTTACAAACAACTTTAATTATTGAAGTAATGTTTCCAGAGACAGAAATGGCTGTCAATTCTTTTCAAAACATACCTGCATATTATTAGGGGTTTTTAATTCAGAAGAATATTCTGGCTTGTTGGAGAAAATATTTTGAGGAGAGGAGAAAGACTTTTTGAATTCTGTGTCTAGGAAATAGACATCAAGGAGATAGAAGTAGAAGTTTATTGGGAAGAATGTTTGGGAAGCATAAAGGGGAGAAGAAGCAGGGGAGAAACTTAAGACTTTGATGAAGGTATGACACATGTGAGAGAAGTTGGGGAAGAAGGAAGATTGAGGAGAAGGAGCCTGAGACTGAGGTGTATCTTTGAGAATGTCTTGGCCAGCCTGAGGGGGATCTTCAGCAGGAAGATTGCCTTTACAAGTGCTCCAGGTGGGGCAGAGATGGCCTGGCCCCAGCCACCGTGCTGTGCTCAGTCATTGGCTGAAAGTGGCCAAGGAAGAAGACACCCTTGACCTGAACACTGTGGTAGATCCCCCAGGCACTGTGAATGGAGGCTACCAGCTAGGTATACTCTGTAGGGCAGATTGTCACCTAGCAGATCTGAAGTGACTGCTGCAAATTCCTCACCTAGAACTACATACTCACTTAAAAGCTACAGGGCTCTGACCATGTATTTTCTTCTGCACAAAGTCACTTTATTCTGAACCTACACATATTCACCCATTATTTTGTTTCTGTATTTTTGCTATGTTTTGATGAAAATATGAAATGACTTTTGTCCTTATCCTTACTGCTTTCCTTTCTTTTGTTTTTATTATATTCAGTTCCATACCCTATGTACTTATCTACTTTCCTTTATTTCATTACTCTGTGTGTGTGTGTGTGTGTGTGTGTGTGTGTATGGGGAGAAAGAGAGAGAGTTCATTACACACATGAAAGTCAATTATTTGGATAGGCAGTATCTGTACTTTGTAGAAATTTCAAAGTGTACCCATACTTTTATCAGTAGCAGAAGATTCAACTTGTTAAGGGAGTCTTCATTGTTTATTCCCACAAATCTACATGTTTCTAGCACATGCTGTAATCCCCCTGCTATACTGCAAAGCATGCCCATGATACCATATTATTTTATATATGGTAAACCCCCCCCAAAATGAGAATCCTTTTTAAATATGATTTTATATATCTTATCTCAAAGAGATCTCTGTGGGAAAAAACCTATACATGTAGAATGAACATAAAAAGCATAGAACACATGACAGTTGTGGCCTGTTTATCTAATAAAAATATCATCATATGCCTCATTGCTAGATTTGCAGTGTGACTGGCATATATTTTCTCTACTCCTGATAATGATATTTGACTAATGTGATGTGCACAAAGGTAATTTGCAATATAAGACCACCTGTAATTTTTTTTAATTCTGGAAAAAGTACAAATTTAAAATCTGTAAGTGTTATAACAATTTAGGTAAACAGAACAAAGTGAAATCCCTGCTAAATGGATTTTTATCCTTATGAAATAGTAGGGTCTTCAAAATATCTCTGAACCAAGAAAGAGCTGGAGTTATTTCTGCAGGGATTAATGTAGTCAAGAGATGCGGAAGTCTGGAATGTGGTACAAGGTACAATAGGGTTGGCTAGCTGTAACCTAGAAGGAAAGGTGCCCAGCTGACCAAGGGCTAATATCTCCTTCCCTTTTCATTACTTCTTTTCTGTTTAATCTAGTTATTACATGACAAGTTTTCCATGAAAGCTGAGAAGAGATGTGCACAATGTACAAGAAAAGATGAAAACAAAAAGAAGAAATATAGTGGCAGACAAAAAGACAGGATCTAAAAAGAGAATAGCAAAGCGGAAAGCAATGTGATCACATCGTAAAATAGAGCCATGAGAGAATAATAGACTCAAGATCAATTCTGGCTCCTAAGAGGTAAAGAACCACCTGAACGTGAACACTTTGCTCACAAACATCTTGGGAAAGTTATTTTTCTTTGTTGTGCTTTATACTGAATATAGGTATCTTCTTATTTATACATGATAATATAGTACATGTAAGATCCTTAGAGAAATGCATGGTACATTGCAAGCATTCTATAAATGTAATCTATTAAGCATATCCACGCTAAAGGCTTGTCAGGTGTGATGGTTAATTTTAGGCATGAACTTGACTGGATTAAGGGATACTTAGAGAACTGGTAAAGGCTTATTTCTGGGTGTGTTTGTGAAGGTGTTTATAGAGGAGATTGGACTGAGTGGGTGGGATCTGCCCTCAGTGTGGGCAGGTACTATCCACTTAGCTGGGGGCCCAGATGTAATAGAACACACAGGAAGAGGAAAGGTAAATTTATTCTCTCTCTCTTTCCCCTTCCATTAAGAGCTTGGACACACTTCTTCTCCTGCTCCTGGATGTCAGGACTCCAGGCTCTCTGGCCATTGAACTCAGGGACTTTCACCAGCTACTGCTTGGGTTCTCAGGCCTTCGGCATCTGACTGAGAGTTACATCACTGGTTTCCCTGGTTCTGATGCTTTCAGACTTGAACTGAGCCACACGATCCCAAGGTCTCCAGCTTGCAGACAGCCTGCTGTGGGACTTTCAGTTTTCATGATCGTGTGAGCCAATTCCTTTAATAAAACCCCCTCTCATCTCTCTGTCTCTCTTACTGGTTCTAACTCTCTGGAGATCCCCGGCTAATGCAGTGGGCACTGTGGTTCAGCAGCTCTGGGGAAGGGAGATTCACTCTATTCAGTAGTGCACTGCTTTCTCACCACTGTGGTATCAGACTGCACACACACTCACACACACAAACACATACGAGTGTGTGTGCTCCTGGAGAGACTGATGTTCTTAACATTTTGGAGAAAATTGGGAAGAAAACTACAAGTCAAGTCTCTCACTCTTTCTAGCTCTTATAAAAATACATTATTTAAGGTTATTGCTCAGTTGTTTCCCCTAGAGATGTTTTTAAAGTAAACAGTGTTATCTTAAACGTGTTATTCTGTTCCACAATTCTTGAAGTGAACTTGGCTGGAGTCAGACTGTTCAGGACCATGTTATTATTTTGCTAAAGAAGCCAATTTTATTTTTCTTTTAAAAAATGAACTAATATGATTTTAGACAAACTGCACACATGTATAACTTAATGCTCAGTATAAGCTCTATAGTTCTCTTTCCTCCATATACTTTTATATAAGAAACTCAAAGAGCATTGCCATATGTTAAAAATAGCAGTAGGTATATAAAACAGAAATATTGAACACTGAAATACTGGTGAGACAAACTTAAAGAGATTCAACATTTTGTTCATGGTTTTGCAGAAAAATAATGGTTGGTTTAAAGGAAACATAAAATTCAGACTTTATTCCAGTTTGGTGTTTAATAAACTAAAGTGGCCATCAGTCAATTTGTTATTGAAAATTTTATGACTCACATATGATCTTTTCTATATAATATCAGCAGCTTACATCCTAATCATAATTCATAAATCTATCAAACCATCAATTAATATTTGCTGTGATTTTTCTATGTATTTAGAACTCTTAAAGACATTTTGCAAGACATATTGACATTCGTCTGGAAACAAAAGCATTATAACAAATGAGCTTGATTTTTCATGAAAGTTTGTGTCCCAAATAGGTACATAATACAGTAAAATGTTTGGAGTTGATACTAAATATAATAGATTGTTAAGTTAGGAATGAGTCATATTCCATTGGGACTAAGATCTAGTTAGACCATTCATGCTGAGATTTCTGCCCTTTTTAGATAAGGTCAATATAATTACTGCAAATTTGGTATACAAAATAACCAATGCCGGGCACATCCTGCCAATGATTTGGGTTTGAGAAGGACAATTCACATCAAGGGAGGATAAGACTGGAATTTAGGAAATGGCTTACCACATCTGTGATTAGGCGTTAGCATATGTACTGAAGTGGTTATAACACTCAGTAAGTTGGATTTCTACATCCAAAGAATAAGAATAAAGTACAGAACTGAGAGTATGCAGTTGATTGGGCATTGTATATTAATGACTTCTGTGAGGAGATAAGTTGCGATGAAAATTTGTATACCTGTCTTTCATTCTTCATAAGAATAGAAGGCTTAGGTACCCAATTTCCTGCCAGAAAGTTAACTCTGCTTACAAAGTCTTTCCTGTGGTATCATCCTAAATGTCTGACATGATACTTACCCTTAAAATTGCATTATAAAAAGAAAACTTGTCCCGAGGTTATGACCATGGGGCAAAATAGTCTGGGTGATCAAAGTTGGATACTGAAAGACAGAAGGACCACTTGGGAAAATGAGTAGGTGAGAAAGATTGGATTTTGAGGAATATAACACATTTGATTGAAGAAAGGTGGACATCAGTGATGACAGTATATACACAAGAGGAGATGCCCAGCTCTCAGAAATCATTTTGGGAATAAATTTTTGGTAAAAGCTTCCTGAGAGAGTAGGTATGAAAAATGAAGAAAGGAAGGCAGAGTTTGTCCTAGTCTGGATTGCAAATATTTTCCCACTTAAAGGCTAAAGATTTTTTTTAAAAATCACTTGCAATATATACAAATAGTTCTGCTTAAGAGAAAAAGTTTTAGAATGAATGTCCTCTTACTTCATTTTAAAAAGTTTCACATATAGCACTGACAGGTTTTCTAGTGTTGTAGAAATCTCCTTTGTCATTCATATTGTGGCTGTATGTATTCTGAAGGGAGCTGCAGCTGAATTGTAATTTTTGACCCAATATCAAGCTTAATTTCTGTACTAATGTCACAGTTCTCAAATATTTGTCTCATCGGGAGCCTCAAGGCTTCAATGGCATGTTTATAATGATGCTGAATTTCTTTTCTTCTGTCAAGCTTCTGTGGAAATCGTTTTTCAAGTTTGTTGGGTCAAATGTGATGGGAATGTCTGACACCTGAGAACCAAACCAACACTCTTCTCAGTATTGAGCCAAAAAGGCACAGAAGATATTTTAAAAACGTCATTAAGGTGGCCTTAATGTGTGACAGTTGAAGCAAATATAGAACAAAGACTAGAGCTATTCCAAAGAATAGATAAACTACTTTTGAGGGGGAAGAAAAACCACTTCAGGTGTTTATATTTTCAAGGGCTAAAGGAAAGAAGGAATAGCAAGAAAGAATGATTAGTCATACTTACACATACAGTATTTGAGTTAAATCCATTATAAGAGATTTCTATTAAAGTTATATTTTACAGCATGCTGGCTATCTCATAGACCAACTTGAGTTTTAAAATAAGAATAAGTCTTACTACAGTAAAATTTCAGATATCTGGTTCTCTTAGAGAATTAGAAATCTATCTGGTTACCTGCAAATCCCAGGCATGGAAGCTTTAGAATGATGGCAGTATAATTATGGTAGAAAATGCTGTTACTAAAAGTGTGGCTGCTCTTCCTTTGGGAAGTGGTGTTGCTAAGCAATGGCTTCTCAGCCAAGGACCACATGTTCAGATATCCTTTGCCAAAAGGTGTGGTCATGAGATATAATCCTAGCCTCAAAAGCAACAGAAATTATATTCCAGCCTTTTTCTGTATTACTTCCTGCCTGGAATGTGAATATGTGGCATGGAGAGTCAACAGCCATCTTTGTGTTTTCTGCAATGAATATGGAGAAAGTATTTGGGGTTCAGGGAATGGGTTTCATTGGCATAGAAGTAATAGTTCAAATGATGGGAGTAAATGAGACCACCCCCGGAAGGTTTATAGAATGAAAGACAAGTAGGATTAGAGAAGAAGCCTAAGAAAGACCAATGAATGAGAGATAAGATGGGGTTATAAGAAAAGCACTCAAATTATTTACAATGACTGGTAAAAGCCCTTACTTAGAGAAAAACCGGCCAGACAACCGGAAAAGAAGGTTGTGGCAGTGTCGAGGGAAGAGAGAGTTTGAAAAGGGAGGTGAGTGCTTTGCATGTGGCATTAATATGGGGCAAAAAGGTATCCATTCAGTTTCAAACTTTGCAATTTTTGGAGTGATGTGGGAAGAACAACTTCTAGCAGTGTTGGGGATAAAATCCTGAGTGTTTTTGTATAAAGAAAGAGAAGTGAGGGCATGAGCACCACAGAGAAGGCATCTCCACAGAAGAGTAAATGGAAAGGGAGAAATAGGGGCTTGTATAGAAGGGGGTCCAGGCTCAAAGGAAGAGACAGGGCATATTTACTGGTTAAGGGAATGAATTGAGTAGAGGGAGCAAAATAACAGAAATTATGGGTTGTTTGGTTTGGTCCTAGAGACAATAGGAGACAGAATTAAGAATACTAGTGAAGGAATTGGATTTAAAGAGGAAAAAAGGACAGATTTGTCTCCTTGGATAAAAGCAACTAAGGACAATGGCAGATGTTGGCAAATTTCAGTTAGAAAGAGGTATAAACTGAACCTTGTCCACATACAGTCTTCCTCTCACCCCCATGTAGTAAAAGATAATATTGGCTTCCTTGAAATACAGAGTGGAGGTTGCTTGCATCAACTGTGGCTAATTATTCAACACCCTAAATAATCAATAAACAAATATCAATGTAGCATTTACTATGTTATAGGAACTTCAAGAAGTATAGTAGCAAATAAGAAGATACACATTACTCTTTTTTCATTTTAGAGAGATGATATAGAAGGAAATTATACTAAATTACAGTGTAATTACATTGAAATGTATCTCTTTAGAAAATAAGATAGTGGGAGTTAAAAGTGCTTGTCATACTGTTTCTTACTAAGCAGTTAAAAAAATCTGAGGGATTTAACACCAGCAAGTGAACAGACCAATTTAAAGTTTGTGGTTTATATTTATCATCATCTGTTATCAAATTAATTCTAAATTGACAGTTGAAATGCATGATGGAAGTACTAATGCTAGAACCTTCTTCATAGTGCATTGAAATGCATGTTCTTAGGAATAAATGTGACTGAAATGTGTGTACTCAAACAGATGCTTAGTAGAAGAATTATGATAGATGCCAAAGATCTTTTGGAAGTTTCAAAGTGTTGTGATAAAAGTAGAATTCTATTATTATGGTAAAGTCAAATATTTATTATTTGTGTGTGCTCTCCCTCACTCTTCCTTCTTTTTCTCTTTTTCTTTGAATAGCCTATATCTAGGTATATATTCTATAGCTATGTCAGACAAGGTAAATTAGTTGCCTTAAGTTTCCATTGTTAACTTAATCAGCGACTCAATTGTCCCCACTACAGAAACAAACCATCTAAGGGTAAAAAAGTTACTTCATGAATTTGCCACCTAATTTCTGCTAATACAAATTTTTATTGCTCTGTCTTTTGTGCATTTGTGTTGCTGTAAAGAAATAAATGAGGCTGAATAATTTATAAAGAAAAGAGATTTATTTGGCTCACTCTTCTGTAGGCTATCCAAGAAGCATGATGTTGGCATCCGCCTCTGCTGAGGGCTTCAGGAAGCTTCCACTCATGGCAGAAGAGGAAGGAGAGCCCCCCACATGGTGAGAGCAGGAAGCAAGTAAAAAAGAGGAGGGGATGCCAGGCTCTTTTCAAGAACCAGTTCTCCAGGGAACTAAGAGAGAGAACTCACTAATCTCTCAAGAATGTCAGGAAGTCATTCATGAGGGCTCTGCCCCCACTTCCCACTAGTCCACACCTCCAACATTGGGATCAAATTTCAACTTGAAATTTGGAGGGGACAAATATCCAAACTATTGCACACTTTTTTTAATATTCAAAAGAAAATACTAAATAACATGGAATTTGTTTTAAAACTACAGTAAAAAGAGTCACTTCTGATCATAATTCCACTCTCTATTACAGACATTCAATTATTAGAAACACAGGAAAGTGTTAATTATAACTATTTCACAATGACTGAGGTAGTTTTTAAGGTGAAGTGGCATGAGCCAGTACATTAAGATAATTATTCAATCTATGAGTATCTCCCCATTAGTAAAGGATCTCTTTGGCTCAGTTTGTGCTGTAGGTGCAAGAAATGTTTATTCTGAAATGAGCATCGTTCCCAGGCAATAGTCGTCATGGCAGGAGAGATGGGCTTTTGGTGTGTCCTCCTTCCCTGATCAAAAAACTCTTCATCTGGGAAATATTCACTTCTCTTGCAAAAATACTACAGCTGCCTGGTAAGTCCTTTATGAAACAGTCTTAACCACAGTCTTGATTGTATATGACACTCTTTTAGGAAAAGACAAGAAAACTTTCTAGTGTTGTCCTCCCAGAATATTTGAAATATTGCTGACTGTGTGTGAATGTGCATTGGGCAGTCTGGATATATATGTGCCCAGTTTTATTCTTTAATGCAGATCGAAGTCACTGAAAGGCATAGATAGCCTGTGTTGGTGGATGATCCTATGGAGAATTTCTAGGTTTACATACAGGATTTGAGTTCCTAAGCATTAAGCCCTGCCAGGCATTGCATGAATGCATAAAATGGCTTTTCAAAATAGGTGCTCCACCTCTTGTATTATACTGGATAGAGCTGGAACCCATTCTACTAAGTGAAATATCACAAGAATGGAAAAACAAGCACCACATGTACTCACCATCAAATAGATATTAACTGATCAACATTTAAGTGTACATATAGTAATAACATTCATCGGATGTTGAGCAGATGGGAGAGAGGAGAAGGGGATGTGGTGCACACTGTCTGGGGGATGGACACGCTTGAAGCTTTGACTTGGGTGGGGCAAGGGCAATTTATATAACCTAAACATTTGTACCCTCGTGATATGCTGAAATAAAAAAAAAAAAAATAGGTGCTCCAATGAGAACTGCCTACATGGTAAAACAGGTGGTAGAGGTATAAAAAAAATTCTGTTTGATATGTAAGGAGATGAATTGTTTTCCAAAGTCAGTGATGCCCCAAAATATGATGCTTTGGCATGCCGAGTGCTTTGAAAATTGAAAGGCCT
>CAUYRT010005766.1:0-10878 GCA_963574885.1 Lepilemur ruficaudatus
TCTCACTCTTGCTCAGGCTGGTCTCAAACTCCTGACCTTGAGCGATCCTCCCCCCTCGGCCTCCCAGAGTGCTAGGAGTACAGGTGTGAGCCACCGTGCCCGGCCAGACACTTTTAATTATTTTATTTGCTTAAAAAAAAATGGAAGAAAACTAAAACAAAAAGGTTGTTAAATGTGTTTAAAAGTCACTGTTGTTCTTTAAGTCTGCAAAATTCCACTACTTGTAGACAGGACGTGGAGATTCTACCTTTCATTCCAGAATGCTGGCTGACTGAAGCACATTGTGTAGGTCAGGCTCTTGGAGCAGTGCTCAGCATAGCCTGCTAAGAAAACTTGACACACTCACCTAAATGTGCTTGTGACCTTCTGCATAAATCTTTCCTTTAAAAAAGTTTAGTTTTTATATTGAATAATAATTAACAAAAGCAAGACATGAAAATTATGATGTAATAATGAGGGTATACCAGCAGTCTAGGGAGATCAAATAATGCAAACACAATAAAGCAGAAATTAGAAAGTCTGCAGTAGACAAAAACTAAAATTAATACAATATAGTATGTATATAGACATATATACTATTAAATTGTTCTGTTAGGAGATTAATATCCACAAATTATGGCTTGCCATGCATTGGGAACAATCTTAAACCTACTATATTTATAATAGTCATTCTTGATAACGAAAGCTTATACTGCAGTTCTAAATGTGCCCCTTAGGTGATATTTCTAAATATTTCTAATTAGAAAAGTCTATTTGATAGCATTTTCTCTCTCTCTCCTCTCTGTTGCAAGTTCGTCTCTTTCCATTCACTATTAATTTACTTACCTCCAAACCACCACGATGTAAAGGCCATTCCATTGCAGGACTATAGTGAGGTCAGGCCTGACGCTACACTTTCTTTCTCTAGAACATTTGTGCAGATATTCAAGACTATGATCCCAGAGGGATAGTAAAATGTGTCAGGAGGGATTTATCAATTGGAATATACTTTCAAAGAACAAAAAGAGTCAGATTTTGGGGGCATTACTTCCAAAGATGGAATTAGCATAGACTCAGAAAACATTTCCTTACTCCTTGAGTTATTTGGACTCTTTATATATATATATTTTTTGAGACAGAGTCTCACTCTGTTGCCCGGGCTAGAGTGAGTGCCGTGGTGTCAGCCTAGCTCACAGCAACCTCAGACTCCCGGGCTCAAGTGATCCTCCTGCCTCGGCCTCCTGAGTAGCTGGGACTACAGGCATGTGCCACCATGCCTGGCTAATTTTTTCTATATATTTTTAGTTGGCCAATTAATTTCTTTCTATTTTTAGTAGAGACGGGGTCTCACTCTTGTTCAGGCTGGTTTCGAACTCCTGACCTTGAGCGATCCACCCGCGTCAGCCTCCCAGAGTGCTAGGATTACAGGTGTGAGCCACCACGCCCGGCCTGGACCCTTTTTATTTTAATTATGTGTTTTACTTACACAGAATCTATTTTGTTGCAGAGATTTGAACCATGAGTTTTGCCCTAAAATATTAAGCATGCACAAAACATTGCAAGTAGAAATTGAAAATCTCACGTGCTTTATGATAAAGACAGGAGGTACAATATAAATACTGCAGTAAAGATGTTAAAGCAATGTGTAATTAGAAGATTTCAATATAAACACTGTAGATGAATTAAAAATTGAAAACCATGCCAAATGTATTTCCTTGCGACTTTGATCATTTGTGTTTTTAAATGTTTTCTTTTTCTTTTTGATTCTTGAGAGGTAACAGTGATACCTTGTGAAATCTTTTCCTTTTAATGTACAATACACACACACACACACACACACACACAGACACTCACTCACACATGGAGTCAAAGTCAATGGCAGTGGGTGGTTTATGTCAGGGCTGGTTTTGATGCCCCTCTCCCAGAATAAGATAAATGTGAGTGATGAAGAGCTCCTGGGGTTGGCTGAACTCATTTTGTATTCAGCGCTCCGCCTGGCCCCTTTCTCATCTCTTTCTCCCTCTCTTTGTATGTTCAAGCCTACTTGAGTTTCTTTTTTCTTTTGTAGAACTTGGTTCTTTTGATGTGTTTCGGGGCATGCCCTGTGGCAAAGAGAACTTCCCAGGAATCGGAAGCAGAAGCACACAGGTCTGAAACAGCTACTGTACAATAGACAGAGAGCTTTCGGCCTAGGAGCTGGGTTTTCTCTCTCCCCGCAAAACATCAAAACCTGTAGGAGGGAGGCATGCATGCAACAGATTGTACATACATGACTTTAAAGGGATATTTGCAATACAGTTTCATTGTGGAGTAGACATTTGGTGAGATTTTTATCTTGGATTGAGCCCAGGATAGTAATTTAACCTGAGATATGTCTGTGTGCATTTATATATTCATTAGGTTAACTGAATTGCTCCTATAATTATAAATTAATTGGTTTCTGTTTTACTGCTGTTATGGCATCAACATACCTAAGATTTTCAGTAGTGCACGGTCCTTAGCTGTCCTACCTGTCATCATTACTTTCCACTAAAAAGTGACATAGGAAAGTGCAGTGTTTCAACTATTTACTCGTTTATAAAATTGAAAGAAATGCTGCTGTAAGTATGGTAAAATTACTGTTAGAAGGCACTATCTATATTATTAATAGAAAGTCTAGAGAGAAGGAGTTAATTATTTTATATCCAACATCAGTATTTCTATTTTCATAAATTAAAAATATTTAATAAAATAATGTTATATTTTATTATCAAAATATCTCTGTTTACTCACATATCATACTTTATGTGACAAATCTTTCAGGACTATGTCACTGAATTAGAACTTGGAACTGAAAATAAAAAAAAAAACAACAGAAAATAAGGAAAAACAGTGCAGTTTAAGTTCACACGTACACAAACTTATTCACCTTAAAACTTCTAATCAACATTAAATTTTCAATAATAGTTAAATGTAATTTTTGCCCAGGTCTCTAAAGTAAACCTTTTATTTTTACAAGTAAAACAATTGGAAATGCAAACTTAACTAGACATTTGGTAATTACCTGATTTGTTTGATTGGTTTAGAAAACCAATCCATATAAATCAGCTATATTACTTACTTTTGCATAAACAGTTGAGTTCACTGTCATGCGTGTATATTGCTAAGCTTACTGAAAAAGAATTTGTTACTAGCTGAATAGGAGATCTGGGGAAAAATAGAAATTTGACCAGGAAACAATTGATTATTTTCAATTAAATTTGATTCAGTTTAGTAAGTATATTGAGCACTAATGATGTGTTTTTGCAAATAACATTACCTAGCAACTCTTAGGAAAATATTTAGTGGTATCACTGAATTTGTTCAGTGTTTTTCAACATGCTTTATGGTTAGCGAACAAATCAACCAACTAATTACCACAATGTTAATTTTGCTATGTAAATCTACAGCTTAAAAGAAAGAGAGAAAAATGACTCCATTATTCAAATATTGTTAAGATACATATTTTTAACAACAGTATGGGAGGATTATTTTAACAAACTGGACATAATTACAAAATAGCCTGTATAACTACTATGTCTCTTGAGTTTCTTCCATATATAGCCAGTTTCTTCCATAAATAGCCATATGTTGCTATTTATGGATATGTGTGCAAATATCTATAAATAATGTAAAAAAAATTAGTAAAAGTAGGGTTCATAATACCTATTTAAATGAGATCTGGACAGTTTAATGGGGGCTTTTTTTTTTTACTTAAATAAAAACCAAACTTATAATACAAATACACATAGAGGAGCATAAAAGAAGCACTTTGGTCTATGGTGCAACATAAACCAATTCTATTTCTTTCTTCAGTGTTACATAACATATCAGAAATTGGATGTTTCCAAATTGTTTGATCTTTGATTTGATAAAATGCACAGGTGCATGTCAGACATAGCGACACTTTCCAGCTTTGTGGCGGTGGCTGCTCACAAAGGGTTCTATGATTTTCCCATCCTCATTTGTAAATGTCACTGACAGCCGCGGTTCTGAAGGAGCGAAGCACAAGCTCTCCACTGTACACAGGATCGCTGCTATCACACTGCATCGGGCTCATTGTCACATCACATATTTTAACTGTGCTAGAAAACTTGTCTCGCTATGGTTATGATTGTTTTCTGCCGCTGCTTTTCTGTGGAGGTGTTATCTTCAACCTGTACAATTACATAGGAATTTGGCATGTCAGGCATCAAACTGATACCTGCTCCACGGATTAACCCAAACCCTGGAAACACAGATGATTTTAATTGTAAAACCATACAAATTTAAGAGAAATCCGGCCTTTTAAAATGATTGATGAGTTCTAGACCTAGAAAGGTTTCTACTTATTTGACTGGCTTCTAAAATAAGATCTTCTGAGTGTCTCACTGAAAATTTACAGTCCTGTCTACAGAGATCACTTGGGAAAACAGACACCAGTGAATGTATTTAAATAGTTTTCTTTTTAAACAAAAGCAAAACATAGCAATTGGATTAGAAATTAGTTGACTGAATTCAACTGGATTTTGAATTGAACTTTTAATTACATAAAGAGTCAAAGGATATACTTGAGATACCATATTTAGCTAAATAATGCTGATTGATAACCCTTATTGATTAAATTTACCAAATAACCACATGGTCTCTATTTCATTGACTAAAATCATACAGTAAGCCAATTATTCAAAATTTTAGTTATTAGCTAGCTTCCAAAAGTTTTCTTTCTATTCATTTAAAAAATAAAGAGCCACTTGGCTCAATTTAATACTTTCTGTTTTTTTTTTTTCTCTTTGTTTCTATTCCCTCCCTCTGTCCTCAACTATGTATTTGTGGATATAATCTAAAAATTTTTGTAAAAAAAAAAAACAAACAAAAAACAGTGGGCTGGTGCTCTATCAGTTTCCCCTTGAGCTCACAACCAAGTTTTAGAGTCTTAGGGATTATCTGTTTCAAATCTCTCATTTTACAAAGGAGGTGGTCTTGGAGAGTTTATGACTTTTGTCGCTCAAATCTGGGAACATAGCAGGCCCTCAATAAAGATGTGTTTACTGAAAGAATCGATGCAGAGTCACATAAATAAATACAATATCATAGTACTTAACACACTGCATTGCAATGACTTATTTGTAACAAACTTTTATAGACACCATTTCATAGCCACCGTAATACTATGAGACAGGAATCATTAATAGATCCTATTAACGGTGGACGCTATTTATCGGGTGAGATAGCTAAGGTTGAGGATTTTTAAACGGTTTGTCCAAGATCAGACAGCTAAGCAGTGGAAGAGCTGAACTTTGAACTCCGGTTTTCTGAGCCTGGGTGAGTACCCACTGTGCCACCCTGCCTGTCACTGCTTTTCTCTCTGTCATGCCTGTCTCCCCTCTTGGAATGTAAAAGGCAGGGACTGGGTTGTTTAACTTTGTAAACCCGGCACGCTTGCACAGTAAGAGCATTGAGCAAATGGAATCCACAGGAACAAACCCAGGGCTCTGGCTTCCTGGTCCAGCTCTCTTTCCGCCACGCCACACACTCGATTCTGAGGGTAGAGAGTGGCAGTTGAGAAGGTAGAAAAAGACTGAAATCTCTGAAGTATAAAAGTGCTTCAAATCATCTACACTGGTAAAACTTATTCTGTGTTGTCAATAATTTATATAAGAACAGTTCTGCTGATTGGATGTGGGTTAATAAGGATGGAATTTGTTAGCAACTAACTCACACTAGGATTTCAATGGGACTCAGGGAATGTGACTCAATCACAGCCATTACTGAGGTTCTAATTCACATTTCCTACACGGGCCCTCCCGCCGAGTTTGTGCCAAGGTCTGGGGGTCTTAAACACAGCCATCTTGTCTAGAAGGTTCGTCTGGACACGGATCCACACTGATTTTCATTGTCTCAGGCTGAGGGGAGGGGCCCTTTCAAGTCTAATGGCTTTCCTGCTTCCAGTAGTGTTATGGATGTAGGATTATTTGGAAAGACTGGGATCCCACACTTGTGACCGTTCAAGTTCCCCTTTCACTGACTGTGTCCTCTCCCCAGCCTGGTGACTCCCCACCTCTTTTTTTTATTCTGGGGAAATTTTTTTTTGCCTCTTCCATCTTAATGCCGTTAGAGCAACTCTGGCGTCTCTGGCTCTCCAGATTTCCTGACGTTATCTCTCTGATAACTTTTAAGTTTTTACCAAGATAGGAAAAGTACCTGACGGCTCTGCTTTCCACTCTGCAAACTCCCCCGGGGAAAGAGACACACAGGGCCTGGGCTCTGTGGTTGGAGAAGGGAAGGAGGGAAAAATGCAGAAAGTAGAACACAAAATAGTATTTCAAAATTATCCTAGCACAGATGCTTTTTGAATAAATGCATGAGTGGTTTTGACACCAGCCACCAACATGATGGAATTATAATTGTTAGTTTGTAGGGGACTGTCATGGCATCCTTCCAAGGACAAACCACTTCAGCACTTCAGCATCTCCCCATCCATAGCTATTGAGACACATTTCTCTGCAGGGCCTCTAGAAAGGCTGGTCACAGTTATGTGCTCAAACACATCACAAGTTCTCCATCTTGGAGAAACTAAAATTAAAGCTTCTAGGAAGAGAAGTTTTATTTAAAAACATGCATTAGGGCTGGGCGCGGTGGCTCACACCTGTAATGCTAGCACTTGGGAGGCCAAGGTGGGAGGATCGCTCAAAGTCAGGAGGTCGAGACCAGCCTGAGCAAGAGCAAGACCCCGTCTCTACTAAAGATAGAAAGAAATTAATTGGACAACTAAAAATATATAGAAAAAAAATTAGCCAGTCATGATGGCGCATGCCTGTAGTCCCAGCTACTCAGGAGGCTGAGGCAGGAGGATCACTTGAGCCTGGGAGTTGGAGGTTGCTGTGAGCTAGGCTGACGCCACGGCACTCTAGCCCGGGCAATAGAGTGAGACTCTGTCTCAAAATAAATAAATAAAAGAAAAACATGCATTAGAAGTAGGAATTTCCTTGTCATAACACCCCCCATAGTGTCTGCTTTGATATATAAGTGGATTTAACAATATTGTAATAATATAGTCATTTGGCACATTTGTCAGTATGGCAACATTTTGATCAACGATGGATGACGTATATCATGGTGGTTCCATAAGATTATATTTTTACTGTTCTTTTTTATGTTAGATGTGTTTAGATGTACAAATACTTACCACTGTGTTACAACTGCCCACAGTATTCAGTGCAGTAACACTGGGCTCCTTGTAGCCCAGGAGCAATAGGCTATACTAGATGTGTAGTAGTCTATACGTTGTGCATTTGTGTGAGTACACTCTATGATGTTCACACAACAACAAAATTGCCTAAGGACACATTTCTCAGAATATAACCCCCTTGCCAAGGGATGCATGGCTGTACATTAAATTGTAATAGCATTTTGCTACCTTTTGGAAGGTAGCAGTTTAATTTGATATACTTTGATATAATTGGCTACCTTTTAGAAATACATTCCCATGACCAGCTCATTCTGTGCCCTCTAAATCCCAGATCAAGGAATACTGTCCCAGACAGTCCTTTTTCTGACCACTCTGAAAGGTCAGAAAAGGCCTTTCTTCTCTGTCTCCTACTTTATGTCTTTTACAACCATTTCACTATCCGTAATTAGCTTCTGTGGTAGGAGGAATTTCTATGATGGCCACATTCCCACGGTCTGGTGCATAAATTCTGTATAATCTTCTCCCCTCAAGGGTAGGCAGGACTCGTGAATATAGTGGGATAGCACACCTGTGGTTCGTTTACTAATCAGTTAATTGAGTTAGAAGTCAGATTATCGTGGTGGGCCTAACTAATCAGGTGATCTCTTAAAAGGGACTGGGCCCTTCCAGAAGTCAGATTCCAAGCCTCAGAGGGTCTATGGAAATGGCCACCTGGGCAGGAACCGTGGACAGCCTGTAGGAGCTGTGAGTCACCCCCAACCAACAGCCAGCAGGAGAACAGGGGCTTCTGTTCCTACATTCTTCCTACAACCACATGAACTTGGAAGAGAACCCTGGACCCCAGAAAGGAATGCAGCTCAGCTGATGATAGCTTGATTTCAGCTGTGTGGAAAACCCTGAGTTGGTTTTCCACAGCTGAACCAACTTGGGTTCCTCCAGGAACTCCCTCAACCTCTTTTCCACCAGCTGCGTTACATTATTGCCTCATTCTAAGCTTGTAAAGTCAAAGCAACCTGCACGTGTTTTTCATGTGAACTAATTGCTCATAGTATACTTGCATTTAAGATTCTTAACATCATTTACCTATTTGTATGCAAATCATATTATTTTCATATCTCAAGATTACAAATATTTACAGAAGTCAAGAAGAAACCTACACTTAACCTGGCTATAAGAGTGGCAATAAAAATAAAAATAGTCTATTAAAGAAATAAAATAATTTTAATTAAAAAAATTATGCCCATCACTAAAGGTAAATTTGAAATGTATTATTGTGGATTTATTGATACTTATTTAAATAAGTACCAAGCTTAAGTTTAAATTTTAGGAGCATGTCCTTTAGCCATATATAAATTGCTAGCTTTCAGTTTATTTCTTCTGTCTCTTGTTAATTTTTCACCTAATGGAAACTTGTCATGAAAGTGAAAATTAAGAGAATTGTATATGGTTTCTTTTTGTAAGTATTATAAATATATAAATATATACATATATTATATGCACACACACATAATCTTTTCCTTCATGGTGCTTCTGTAAATCTTTTAGCCTTATTGTGATTTTCCCAAAGTATTTTTCCTTAAAAATTTCTCTTGGTTTTGAATTTTTTCTACCACTTACAGTAGTAGTATGAAAAGAAAAAAAGTCTTTGTTATAACTGTTCGAAATATCTGAGATGAAGTATATCATAACTATGATTCTGCTCATTATAGCTCTCAAATATTTTTTCTTTTTATGCTAAAATGATCTTTTTATATGAAGAATAGTTGCTGATATTTTAAACTCCCTATGGAACTTAGTTATCCGTTCTGATCTGCTAGGCCATCAGAGTTTGTTTTCTAAGGTAAGGTTGTTATAATAAGTACTTTTAAGGAGTACTTAAAGATGCTGAATTGCAGAATGTGAAAATTGTTAGCACTAACAATGTTAGCTAAATTGTTAGCTTCTGAGAATCTTTTCATCCTGAAGCTTTCTCCTAAGTCTTGCATTCGGGGAGAATATCCCCGTGGAACAACAGATGCAAGGAATTTGTAAGCAAACGAGGGGGCTGGGGAGGAAAAGAAAAGAAGAAGCTGGCCAGGCACCATTTCTTTCTGAGGGGAATAATGTGACTTAATTTGAGCTGCGTTATGCAAAACAAAACAAAAATTATCTGCAAGTTGGCAAACCCCGCCGAAGTGCAACGTAAGAAAGTGACTTAGCAGGCAGCAGATTTAAGAAATGCTCGCTGAGTTGCTTTGAAGAAAGCCAAGATGTGCGACCCCCATCCCGAGGCATAAATGAACTCCAAGCAGACTCATTTGCCATGAAGGATGAGATGCAGCGGTGTCCTGGCGCCTGGGTCTCTGCCTCTCCATGGCTCCTTTCCCTAAGTCGTTCTGGTGAGTTTTTGTGTCCCAAAGTTGTCCCTATGCAAACAACAGGTTGAATATTGTAGGTGTGGGTTATTAAAGTGTCCCTGGGACAATGGCAGTCTGTGTCCCATTTGTAACGCTTGGATTCATCTTTGGAAAGTGCACACAAAATGTGACATGATGTTGGCTTCCAGCATTATTCAGTCTGCATAGCAGCAAATCCTGCCCTGTCTCCCTGGAAATAAAACTCCGCAGACATATCACTGCCATCTAAAAGGAACCTATCATTTATGCTCATGATTAGGGACACCCTGATAGAATTGCTGTTAGGAGTTTGATTTTATAGTTTGGAAGACACACTTACAATGGAAATGAATTATATTCTATCATCTCATTCACAGACTCCCTAAAGAAAGTCTGCAATCAGGTAAATCATATTATTCTCTTTGCTGCAGATAGAGAAATAAGAATTGCTTTATCTTATAAAGACAATGCAATTTTAGTTTAGGATTATAACCCAGAACTGGCCTCTAGCAAAAGGCAAGATTCTTGATGTTTCTCCTCTTCTTTTTTTTTAACTTCATTTTTCCCTTTTGATTTTAAAGGCTCTAGAGAAGAGCACAAAGATCTGAAAACTGGATGAGAAAAACATGCCAAGAGGACAGGTGTTTATCATATTTCCTGTCTGTTTTCTTAAATCCTTGGAGCTTGTAAAGCTTTGAGGCTCAGCTTTACCCTATTGTTCATTAGAAAAGTATTATACAAAGTAGCATCATGGAATTCGAGAAGGTGTCCTCTCAAATCATTTGCTTTTCAGTGCGTCTCAATATTACTATTTTAGAAGGCAGTTAGAGCTAGGAAAATAGAAATAGGGAGAGGAGGCATGTTAAATTGTAGACAACCATCAGTGATGGCTGGAATTCCCACAGAACCAAATCAGAAAATAATATCTTTCATTGAAGACCAACTCCACATATAGGAGGAGTTAGAAGTTGCCTAACAAAACAGAATTAGATGTAAACAGTCAGAGCATGGCTCTAGAACAATGGTCTTGGAAGTGTGTTATAAGTCAGTGTTTCCAAGTTCATTATTAGAATCCAACTACGCCAAGTGTGATTTTTTTTTTTCTTATAGAGATGTTGAGCATCGTCAAAGCAGGCTCAAATTTTGTAGTATAGACACTTTTTTTTTTTTCTTTTTGAGACAGAGTCTCACTGTGTTGCCTGGGCTAGAGTGAGTGTCGTGGCATCAGCCTGGCTCACAGCAACCTCAAACTCCTGGGCTCAAGCGATCCTTCTGACTCCAGAGTAGCTGGGACTACAGGCACGCGCCACCATGCCTGGCTCATTTTTTTCTATA
>CAUYRT010005772.1:0-26695 GCA_963574885.1 Lepilemur ruficaudatus
GGGTAGTAGTATCCACCTTGTATCTGTCTCAGTCACCAGGCCCGGTTCCATGTAAAGGCTCTGTCTCTCCCGATCTCTCTGTCTCTGACTCTGTTTCTCTGTCTCTGTTTCTCTCTCCCTCTCTCCACACACACACACACAAATGAAATAAAAAATATGAATAACAAAAAAGACAAAAATCAGTTATCACTTTAATAGTTGTTTATAATGTCAAATTATGTATTTTTAAAACACCAAAAGCACATATATATTTAATATCTTAGAAAATACTTGCAATACCCATTAACATGCATAATCACTAACATTTCCAATAAGAAACATGAAACATCCCAATAGAAAAAGAACAAAAGGATATGAGTAAATAGTTCACAAAATAAAGCAACATAAAGGGGAACTTAATGATTAATAATAATAATAATAGTTTAGTGTTCTTGGATATACAGGTATGTGAGTATACATATATATTTCTAGTCAAAAAATAGTTTAAAATTAACTGTTATATTTCTTAAATTGTATATATTCTCTGACTGAGCAATTTTACCAGAAATTGGAAACCAGTCTTAAGGAAGCATTTTGGCAGTGACAAAGATTTATCTAGATGAGGCTTTTTATACTATTATTTATACTGTTTTATGTATAGTATGCATTATATAGGTATTTTACACTGTTATTTCTCGTTTAGAAAAAACAACCCAAAAGTCTAAAAAACAAACCCCTATGATTAATTTAGTTCAGATGTAGTAGTATCAGCATACTTCCAATGTCAATATTTTGTGTATATTTTACATGTTTTATCATCTTTCAGTAGCAGAATTATGGTGTTTTCCATTTTCCTCTGGTGTTTCCATTGTGTTTTGAAATTGTCTACATTGAACATTTAATTCATATAATGGTTAAATAAATAATCCAGATAACTTTTTACCAATCGATATATGTGGCATAGTCAGTCATGTTCTTATTCTCAAAGTACATATTTCTGATCTCAAATGTTCAATTGCCAAATATTATGAATTAAATTATCAAATAAATAGATTTTTTGATATTTGAATGTTAATGGGAAATTAAAAATGATTCTTTGTCTGAATTCCGCGGAGATACACCCAGGAATTAAATTTACAGTTGTCCCTTTTGTAGGACGGGCTCTCTGCTTTACTCCTCATCTCACCTTTCTCTTTATTTTGCATCAAACACTTAGATGGCACTAGGAAGACTAATATCTTAGAATCACACCATGAAATTGAAACTTTTTATGTATTCTGTTTTCATAGGTTTATCTGCTCAATACAAGCTGTTGGATAAGAAGAGATGTATGTAGAGATTTGTAGTCGTCTACAGATGAAAAGTATAAAACAATTTACCTAATAGTCTTAAATAAGTGGCAATGGGCTTCCAACCATAGTTTCTTACTCATGTTTCCTAAAAATACCTTGAAGTATAAACACACTGTATTTTTAGCCTAAAGTATTCTGGAAATACATCCAGCAAAAAGAAATTAATCATTCTACTGTAGGTTTTAATTTTAGCTTGCGGTGGGATATTTACTTGCCTGTGACATAGTTTTGTTTTCCTCCTAGACTGAGAGTATGTGCTCTCTGCAAATTTTTTTGGCTATGATATAAAATAATTATATATTTGTACATTATATTTACATATAAATAACATTCAAATGTGTATATTTGTATACTATATTTCTATTACATAAATTTATTTATATATTCTATATTGATAGTGTAATATGAATAAATATAAACATCAACATATCAATATAAGTATAAATCATAATTATTCTATAATTCTATGTGTATCTTCTAAATCGTCACAAAAATTAATTCTCATAACAACTACGCAAAAGTTTCTCTTATTGTAAGTTGGAAATGTGTCATACAAGAGAGCACAGCCTGCCTGTCGACAGACAGAGAAATAAACAAATGTCATGTCAACAGAGATCTTGCGTCAGTCGCCCCAGTCAGCGCCTGAGCCGTGTCCGCCCCACAAAACCGTGATTCTGCAAACACCAGAACGTCCCCGTGATGACGGCGTCGCGCGTGTTCTGTGTCTCCGGATCACACGCTACATCGGTATGCGTCTCACACTGCTAATCGCCGCACGCAGGTGGCGGGACACACTCGCCCGTGGCCGCACAGCCCGTGGCTGGGACCTCCGACAGGGCCGCGTGGCTGCGCTGGGGCGCGGGGCGGGCCTGGCCGCTCCGGCTGCGAGAGGTCCCTGCTCCCCGGGGCTCACGGCCCTGGCTCCGTCGTCGCTCCGACTCTCTGTCTGGCGTCTCTTCCACTTTCAAGGACCCTCGGGAACATCGTAGGCCCACCTGGACAGTCGAGGATGATCCCCTTGTCCTACGGTCGGAGGATTAGAAATCCAATTCCGTCTGCAACCTTACTTCTTTGCCTCGTAAGCCAACACAGCCGCAGGGGCTTGGGATTAGATGTCGCTATTTTGGGAGGATTATTATTCTGCACATGACAGGCTGTAAATTATTCCTGTAACTTCTTAGGATCAAGAGAATTATTATTATTATTTTTCTTTATTGAAGTGTAATTTACATATCATGCCTTTACTCCATTTTAAGTGTACAATTAAATGGTTATTAGTAAATTTACCAAGTTTTACAGCTATTCACATAAATCAGTTTTAGAGGATTTCCTACCCCCTATTGAGACCCCTAATTCCGCTCCCCAAATACATTTCAAGCATGTCCCCGCCCCTCCACAGTGCCCACCACATCCCTCAGATGTGGGTCTACCCCCCAGCCCCTGAATCCCTGGTGAACACCACGACCATTTGAGCACCATAGTGTTAGTCAGTACCAATTTGATAGTGAATACATATGGAGCCCATTCTCCTGGTCTTGTGTCACCTCACTTTGAATAATGAGCTCCAGCTTAATCCAGGATAACATAAGCGGTGCTAGCTCACTGTCGTTTCTTAAAATTGAGTAGTATTCCATTGTAAACATACACCAAATTTTAATAATCTGCTCATGAATTGACGGGCACTTGGGTTGCTTCCACGACCTAGCAATAGTGAATTGTGCTGCCACAAACATCCGGGTGTGATGTTGAGTGCTATGGTAATTTGACTAAAACTAATCTTCACTCACAAACACTTGCCTCCTGACAGTGAAAAAAAGTTGATAAGGAATGAGTTAAAGAATATACTGAAACAAAGTCATTGCAAAAGGAAAAAGTTGAAAGTTGGGATTTCTCGGTATGTTGTATCATCTTGTTAAATTGTTTTATGTGCTACTTATTCTTAGAGAACAGTATTTAGGCACATGCCAGACTGTTCTGTCACCGTGCTGCTTCCTACGAGGTGTCTGCCTGGTTCCATCTAGGAGCGGTCACAGTGGAAGGGGCCAGCGGCGGGAGGACGAGGGGAACATGGCGTGGCCCGGTAGGCTTGGTGCTCTTTGTCTAGGAGGTAAGACGTTCTATAGATGCTTTACTTCTATTTTTAAAATTCTAGCAATATTAATAATAATATGAATAATCACATCCTTTACAGGTGACAAAACTGGTGCTGTGAGATCAGTTTGTCCCAAATCCAGCTAAAAGAGGGCACTGCATTAGGTCCAAACCCAGAGCAGCTCGACTTCCCAGGCTGTGCCCTTTCTTCCATCCCACCAGCCAGGAAGCCGTGACGACACAGCAGGTGTCCTCCTGCCCAGCGTGTGCTTAGTATCTCAGAAGTTCCCACAATTGATTTAGGTTACGATAAGTTTGAAGTGTACTTCAATCCATTTTCTAAGACATCTG
This sequence comes from Lepilemur ruficaudatus, assembly GCA_963574885.1. Taxonomy (NCBI): domain Eukaryota; kingdom Metazoa; phylum Chordata; class Mammalia; order Primates; family Lepilemuridae; genus Lepilemur; species Lepilemur ruficaudatus. The sequence continues at coordinate 3,774 of CAUYRT010005772.1, forward strand.
AAAATAGCAACTAAGCACTTCTGGGGTTGGACCCATGTGGAAAGGAGTGAAATCCTGGAAATGAACAAAAACCTAGAGAGTTCCTCTTCCCATCACTCAGTGGGAAACTCCAAAGAGCCACAGACCAGGAGGACTCCCATGCAGGGATGAGCTTTGGTGGCAACGTGGGTCTCTGAAGCAGATCTGTTCAAGGACTTCGCCTTCCGTGGGTGAGCCCAGGCACTGCTGGTCCTGTGCTGGGGGGAGCTGCCTCTCACTGCACTCCCTTTCCATGAGATAGGAGGAGTGATCCTCAAGGACAGCTGCGGGAAGAGGGAGAGTGCTGTCTCATGCAGGGCCTTCCTAGGCGACACCAATGTAGTTGACCACAAACTGCATGGGCAAGCCACCCTTCTCGCACCCACAGCTGTCTGGCCCTCACTGTTCATGGTTAGATTCATGCTGACCCCTTCCTGTCCTGTATGGCAACCCTTGCTTTAAATGCCCTTTATCTGCTGTGTGAAGGTGGCCTGAACATGGCCACCTGTGTCTGCCTGAGACTGTTGCTGTTGGTAAAGAAAGCCTAGGTAGGAACCAGTGCTCTCTCCTGGGTAACATCAATGCCACAAGACAAGAAAATGTACCGGAAGAACTCAGTGTTCTGTTTAACTTATTTAACAATTTCTGCTCTGGGTCTGCTGATGCCCTGTTTAATCCATGGGGCCAACTTTAGAACTCTGTAAACATTACTTTCTTCCTCACATTTATTAGCACTGTTTCAATTCAATTCAAGGAACGTTTATTTATACAGTAACAGTAGTTTGTAAAATATTCATGACTCCTTGCATTGCACAGACAGGTTAATGTTATGCTTTCCTTTGAGCTCTGGCCATAGAGGCTTTGCATGCTTGAAATGCTGACCACTTTCCAGACTTTGTAAATTTGCTTTCAGCCTTTTCAAGAAGGTATACGTAAGTCATGATGACCTAGGCACTCAAGCTATCAATTTTTTTTTTAAGTCACCGCTGTGAGGCCAGGCAGTTAGAGAATCTCAAATGGAATATGAGTTATGACTCTAGACCAAATACCTTATTATCCTAAAAGGAAGCCTAGGCATTTCCAGAGACGGTCCCTGTGAGCTTTTTCATTTCTGTGAGGAGAATGGCCTTGCAATGATCCTCATATGACAACCTGCCTTTGCCTACAAATCATGTGTGTGCAGAGCATAGCAGTGGGAGAAAATGTCCAACAGGATGTGTTAGCCTAAGCCCCTTAACTTCAAGCAGAGATAGTGGGGGTGGGGGCAGAGGCCGCAGCCGAGAGCCATCACCCTAATTCGGCAGGCTGCCCCAAGTCTTGTGGCCAGATTTTCCTGGGTCTGCTGTCCCCAGCGTCCCTCACACTCTCTGTGTGCTTTCCTTCAGTCTCTGTTGTCACTCCAGCCCCTCCAATTGTACCCATTCCCCACCCCCTTTTCTAAAGTTTAGGGGATTCCTATTTTTCTTCATGTAGCTCCTGTTATTTGTCCTGATTCTACCTCTTGGACCAAGCAGTAGAAAGCAAGTTCCCCACCTCTTTGTGCCAGGTGTCCACTGTGTCTCCCTCTCCGCCGCCCACCCCCTACTGCCCCAGATTAATAAAGCCTTCTCAAGAAGACTGACTTTGCTTCCACAGGAGGCTTCCTGCTGCAGCAACTTGCAAACACAGCCTTCTCCCCATGCCAGTTCCTAGCTGGAGCCTGGTTCCGCCTCACAGAGGTGCCCTGGCTGGGCGGGAGAAGGGGTGAGGGGCGGGCGGTGCTCCGGGCCAGGGCTGGTGCCCTAGAGAACACACTTCCAGCTGTCGCTGTCGGGGATGGTGCAGATTTGGAGAACCTGGGAAGAAGGTAATGAAATGATGAAATAAAATCACTCTTCAAAATGTTTTTAAGCCTGTGTAATGGGGGATCCTTGAGGGTATATGTCAACTGAACAATCTCAAACCCTCATTTCTTTGTTTCTTTCTCTCTCACTCATTTATTTTATGCCTCTATTCATACCTTTCTTCCTATTTCTGTGTTTGGCTCTTTTTAATCATCTGTTGTTTTTTTTTATTTATTCATCTTTCTTGCCGTCTCCCACATGCAGCTCTCTAAGCAATCTAGTGAATATTGTTTCAATTTCCTTTCGACCTACTTCTTTGCTAATCCAATAGTGTCAAAAGTACCTGATTTTGAATTAAAAATTGTAGTTTAACCTTTCCACAAATGAAAGATGAGCCTCTTTAATGTGAGTCTGATTTCTAATCCAGTAACTAAAAAGCAATGTCATGCTTAAATTGACTCTCCATAATCCTCCAAATGAGGTACAGAGATTAGAGAGGACAGGAATTAATAGATCACGGATATTGAATGAGAATTTTTTTAACCTAATTCATACAAGTTCTGATGAACTCTGATAGCATTTGGAAGCTTAAGAATGGAAAAGTGCAAAGGGAGAAAACATGAATGACAGAAGCTTTGCAATTTAGCACGACAGACAAAAAAAAAAAAAAAAAAAACTACTATGAGGAATGACAACAAACAAACCAGAGTAAAGCAAACAATATTTTTAAAAGCACTAATTGTGATATTCAGCCAATTCCAGTCCAGAATATGATTACCAATGACAGACATATGGCAAACAGCACCCTCCTTAAAGATTTCAGATGTTAAAAAGAAAAAAAACATACCAGGAAATTCAGAGGAACACACAATATTGATATTTAGCAATTACATGGAGTTTCACACACAATGGCACTTCCTTCTTTAATTAGATTGTCTCCATGTTATGCTGTGGGCACCAACCAAACTGGTAAGTATTTCCACTTCTGCAGTTGGTTAAGAAACTTGTATTATCCAGAGTTTGAATCTAGGGTTATGGTTTCATACTACATTATTTTCAAGACTCTTTTGGTAATAAGTATACTGTATTTTATTATTTCATCTAAGTGTGTGGAATTTTTGTGGACTTTCACATAAAAAATAAATTCTAATACTAACTTATCATTCTGCTTATCTGTCACAAGTGCTTTGGTTGGTTTGTACTGAAGTAGAGCTTTTCTGAGAATAAGAACATCCTTGCCTGAAGTATAAACAACCTCCACCTTTTCTCTGCTGGTGAGACTTCAAAAACCTCCTTGGGTTACTCTCTCAATCAGGTGATTAACGAAGCAAAAGAAGGAGAAAAAAAATAAGGCATGTGGACCCAAAACCCAGATCTGCAAATTGATAGCTGGTCAGTTGACTTGTCCCATGAGCTGCGATGTCCTATGATAAATTCAAGATATTGAAACCATAATGCCTGTATGTATTATTTAAATAAGACCGTGCGAGAAACACATGTAAAGCACCAGGCTCCCTGTCTACTTGGTGTTGGTAATTATTATAAACTATTTTCTCATTTACCCCTAGAGTTCCACCTTTTGAATTCTATTTATTAAAGATTTTTAGCTGGACAAGATGTTCTGGTTCTTTCTTTTGAACAGTCCTAATCTACATATTCTTATACAAGTAAGGTGATATGAGACAGTATTTTTCCTGTCCTTCTCCAAGACATCACTAAAGCAACGGGGTGAATGGATGAGGGGAAAAAGCAGCAGCAGAAGAAACCCAGAAACACCATTTTCAGCAAAAGTAGAAGAGCTATACAATTTATAGACTCCAAAAATATTTGATTACGAAAGCTTGCTGCAATCGGGCAGATCTATGAGGGCGGAGGTGCACTGAAGAAGGTGGTGTGTGCTGAGGCGGTGGATCCGAGGGAGAACCAGTAAACATTCACGTGCCACAGCGACGAGGCGCTTCCGCCAAAGCCTGCAGTCTGCTCCAGGAACGAAGGCAGCATGGTAGAGATACAGCAGCATCCACGAGGGCGCAACACATTGCAGAGGCATGGCCCAGAAGTCGAGATTTCAGAAAGTGTCGGTACACACACACTTTCTCAGGCTGATGACTCACCTGACCAAACACCATATAACTTGTATCTAACAATTTTGAGAGAGAACTTGGGTCGTCAGGCGTGGCTGCAGAAGCCTTCTCACAGCAAGTTTGGCTCAAAGGAGCAGAGGAGATGAGATTAATCGAAGTATCAAAATAAGCTATTTTTTAAAGAGAGAGAACCCCCTCTAAAAACAGTGAGGAAGAAAGCAGCAGGTGTCGAGGTTGGGATATGATTCAGGGAATGTTGCAATGCAGTGATATTTGGATGTTGCCAATAGACCATGGTGTTTCTCAGGGTGAGTCAATGAGGATATTGCTGGACCTGTATCCCAGAGGAGATCAGGGACTGCCAAGCTGAGTGATATCCTCAGCCTCCCTAATAAGAAATACATGACCCTTTGCCTGTTCGCAGTTCTGAACGAGTTGTCAGACTCTGAGCCGATCGAATAAAGGGAAGGCTGGAAACACTCGAGGAAGGATCTTGTAACAATTATTTAGGGCCCAGTTCATGGATTGCCCTAAAGGACAGAAGCAAGGAGACGTTCTTCCAGAGTGCAGAGCTGGAGTGGGACACTAGTTTTACACAAAATGTATGAAGGCGACGTGGGCAGGGAAGGAGGGACTCAGCAGCAGCAGTGAATGGCTTGACTTATCAGTGACAGGCATGGGAGGAGAAAAATTACAATATCAGAGAAAAAGTTGTGTGAGAGGCGTAAGGTGGACCTATGGAAGTCACACAGACTGTGAAGATCTCTGTATCTCCCACCAATGTCCACTACACATGGTTAATGCAGAGAAGCCTGGAGCAAGTATTGCACAGACTGCTCCCCAGGGCTCTGCCTATACCTCAACCTAACAACGTAGACCTTCCCTCACTATGGCTGATCCAGCTACATCCAACATGCCATCAAGACAAATGCTGAGCTTCATATATTGTACCATACCTCAAAGAGACCAAAATAAAACCAAAATAAAACACTATTGGAGGTGTTGGTTACGTCAGACCTATTCCCTCATGAGGAGTGCAGTATTTTGCCCTTACCACAACTGATTCTTAATCTGAACATGAGATGGCTTCTTTTGCCAACAGCGCTTCTACTAGCTCAATAGTCAACAGTTTACAGACATCCTTATTTACTGACATTAAATCACAAATAGCATCATCTTTGAATGATGGGCTCATTTTACAGTGATGCAGGCATGGGCAATGGGAATGTGCTGCTGATAGACTCTGTTTTCATCCCCTGGAAGCAAGTGTCACAGTTAAATGTAGAGGTGAGTTAAAGGCTTAGTGAGGGCATCTCCTCCGTAAGCATGTCATGTTGTGGAGTGGAGTGCTGTCTTTTAGGATGCAGTATATATGCTGAACCTAAGTCCATTATGTGGGTTTGGGTCCTCAGGAATCTTCTTAGTTTGGCTCCTTTACTTTCACTCCCAGTGACCCATGTGGTTAATTCACAAATTAGGCTCAGTATGATTAGAAGTGCTAATGTTGGGGGTGCTTTCCCCAAAGTATACAGTAAGTATCACACTGACTCTAAAGCTACAGTGGCCACCTGGTCCTGCTGGTAGACTACTGGGCAAGGAAAAAATGTTATGAGGGTGGGGATAATCAGAGGACTTAGGATTGCTGCTACCTAACTGGGTCTGGATGAGTTTTTGTGGAACCCAGGGATTCCCTTGTGTAACTTTTACTGGTTCTATGACTACTAAAAATAATAAAAGGGACGTTAGAGCAACAGGAACTTGATGAAATCAAGATAACCAGGACCTCAGACCCCTCAAGAAAGAATGTCTGGACTGGACAAGCAAACTAAATGAGTGGGAGAGCTGTCTGAAGAGTGGGAATCTAGACTGTGTGATGGGAGGGCAACGATGCCGACAAGCTACAGCCAGAAGACCAGCTTCTGGTCACAGCGGCAGCACTAGAACTGTGGCCTGTCTTGCATATTCTCCTATTTTAAACATTTATTTTTGGAGATTGAAGTTGGCTACCAACTTGAAGCATAGCAGCAGGGCAGATTCACAGTAGGCGTGACTAGTACTGAATGGACTGACAGTCCAGAAGTGGACTGTGGCACACGTGGTTGACATGCCTACCTGGCCTGCCTGAGCGTTTTCTGCAGCAACAGTGAGAATTCTCAGCTCTTCAGTTGCAAGAAGAATAAACTGGTCACTTCCTGAGGGCTTAGGAGCTTGCCTTGGGATCCTACTCAGCCCTTTCCAAGAACAGCTCAGAATTTCTGAGTAATTAACACCCTCTCAGGTGTTACTGAAGATTCAATTAGCAGTCTTTAAACAATGGTAGGCTGCACTTGATGGATACACGTGCCAGATTACAAACCCAGTTTTTATGATTCCTCTGAGGGTTCCTAGTAAAACTGAGCCCCAACTGCCAGCAATGTGAAACTGCTCCTTGACACAGACATTAGTGTCTTTTCTCAGTTCATGGGTTCACCTTCTTTACCCCCTTACCTGTGCTCTCTATAGTCACCCCACAGATAAATCACCTGCATCCAAGTCCTGTCCAAGCGTCTGCTTCTGGGAAAACATAAAGACACAATTTAAGGCAGGTTTCCTGTATTAAAAAAGAATCTTTAACTATTAAGTATTGAAAGTGTGTATTGTTTGACATGGACTCATCCTGGTAAATTAAACATCAAGACATATCTTGATAAACTTACATAGTATAAAGATGGGATGAAACTGTATAAGTAAACAGGAAAACTAAACTATTTATGAGGGACAATCAATTAGCCTCAGATTACCTATAGAAATATTCAATGCTAGGATACAGCAGAGAAAGATTTGGAAGAATTTCATGAAATGACTATAAGCCAAAGATCTAATATGCAGTAAAGCTGTCTTCAAGAATAAAGGCTTCAGGCTAAGAGTCCTTAAACTAGGGCACTAGTTTTCTAATGAGCCCCGCTTTAGGGAATTATGAGAGATAGAGAGCAATGTACAACTTACCTTGAGTGATGCCATCAAGATGGCAGATTAGGAAGCTCTAGGAGCTTGTTCCCAATGCAGACTGAGAACATCAGAAACCCCTCCAGTTAAAATCTGCAAGGCCCATGCAACCACACAGCCAAGAGAAGCGACTAACCCAGGAGGGAAAGTTCATTCCATTTTGCTTGCCCCTGCCTCTTCCCCATGCCGCAAAACACTGCATGATCAGGAAGAAATCTTTGAATTCCTAGCCTCTCCCACAGGATGGAAGGAAAGGAGTAGATATTGAATCCATCATTTTGTCCTGTCTGGAGGATACCAGTGGAGCTGGTTTCTGTCTCGTCTGGCTGAAGGTGCTGACAGGAGCAGGTTGAAGGCGTCTGAAAGCAGAGACGAGTGCCACGGTGCATTAGAACAGCTTCCAGCCTGCAGTTCTACAGGTGAGGATGGAGGGCAGAGGGATACAACAACAACTGAAAGTGAAAGCATCTGGAAAGAAGCAGGGGCAGGCTGTTCAGGCTGCCACACACACACACACACACACACACACACACACACACACACACACAAATACCACTGACTGGTGGCTTAGACAACAGAAATTTATGTCTCACAGTTCTGGAGGCTACAAGTCCAAGATAAATGTTCTGCTGGATTTGGTGTCTGGGAAGGGTTCTCTTTGACTTCAGGAGATTAAAAGGGAATAAATGAAATTAAGATGGTATATGTTCATTTTAAGACAAGAAATGAAAGGGAAATTTAAAAATATCTGAAACAAATGAACACGAAAGCAGCACACCAGATGTCTACCTTTTCACTATGCCTTCACACACCTTACCTTAGTTCATGAGACTGGAAAGAGAGAGAGAGAGCGCACATGCACTCTGATCTCCCTTCCTCTTCTTATAAAAACACTAATCCTATTGGATTAGGTCCCCACCCTTATGACCTCATTTAACTTTAATTACCTCCTTATAGACTCTATGTCCAAATAAAGTCACATTGTGGGTTAAGGCTTCAACATATGAATTTTTGAGGGGACACAATTCAGTCCATACACAATAGCATGGAAAAAAATAAAATACTTAGGAATAAGAGGTATTCCTATTTACAAGGAGGTACACTGAAAATGATAAAACATTGTTGAAAAAAATGAAAGAAGACAAAAATAAATAGAAAAACATACCGTGTTCACAGATTGGATGGCTCAATATTGTTAAGATGCCAATACTACCCAAAACAATCCTCAGATTCAACACAATTCCTATCAAAATCCCAAAGTCTTCTTTTGGCAGGCATAGAAAAAATCCATCTGAAAATATGTGTGGAATATGAAGAGACTTGAAGTAGATGAAATAATCTTGAAAAGGAACAAAACTGATGGTCTTACACTTACTGATTCTAAAACATATCGCAAAGCCTGAACAACTATTGGGTAAAGGAAAAAAAAAAAGAAATTAAAAGGAAAATTTTAAAATACCTTGAGACCAATGAAAATGGAAGCACAGCATATCAAAACTCATGGGGTGCAGCAAAAGCTGTCCTAAGAGGGAACCTTATAGTATTGCATTTTTACTTCAAAAAATAAGAACAATCACAAATAAACAATTTAACATTATATCACAAGGAAATATGAAAAGAAAAAAAAAAACCTAAGCCCAAAGTAAGAAAATGAAAGGAAATAAAAAAGATTATATCAGATATAAGTGAAATAGAAACTAGAAAAACAATAGAAAATATCAAAAAAATTAAGAGTTGCTTTTTTTGAAAAGCTAAAGAGAATTGATAAACCCTTAGTGAGACTAAGAAAACAAGACAGAAGACTCAAATAAAATCAAATAAACTCTAATAAAAAATGAAAGAAGAGACATTACAACTGATAGTACAGAAGTACAAAGCATCATAAGAGACACTATAAACAATTGTACACCAACAAATTGGATAACATAGAAAATGGGTAAATTCCTAGAGACATGTAACCTACCAAGACTGAATTATGAAAGAAATTGGAAATCTGATCAGACCAATAATGGGTAAGGAGACTGAAACAATAAAAAGTTTCCCTTCAAAGAAAAGCTCAGGATCACATGGCTTCACTTCTGAATTTTATGAAATACTTAAAGAGCAAATTATACCAATCCTTCTCAAATTCTTCCAAAAAATTGAGGAGGAGGGAATGCCTTTAAACTAGTTTATGAGGACAGCATTACTGTGATATCAAAGCCATACAAAGGTACTAATAAATAAGAAAACTACAAGCCAATATCCCTGATGAACATAAATACAAAAATCTTCAACAAAATACTGGCAAACCAAATGCAACAGTACATGAAAAGGATCACTGAACACGATCATATAAATAGAAAACCCTAAAGACTCTATCAAAAAACTTAGGATTGATAAACAAATTTAGTAAAGTTGCAGGATACAAAATTAGCTTCCCGAATCTGTAGCATTTCCACACACTAACAAGAAACTGTCGGGGGAAAAAATTAAAAACAATCCCACTTACCATAGCATCAAATTGATAAAAACCATGAATCAAACTAACTAGGGTACAGTATGTTAAGTGAAATAAGGCAGACATAGAAAGACAAATATCATGTGTTCTCACCCATGTGTGGGAGCTAAAAAAATTGATCTCATGGAGGTAGAGAGTGGAATGGTGGTTACCAGAGGCCAGGAAATGTAGGGGGAGAGGGGTTTTGGGGCTTTGAAGAGAGAGGTTGATTAATGGGTACAAAAATACAGTTAAATAGAAAAAATAAGTTCTAGTGTTTGATAGCACATGAGGGCAACTATAGTTAGCAATACTTTATTGTATATTTCAAAATAGCTAGAAGAGAAGGTTTGGGATGTTCTCAATGGAAAGAAATGATAAATGTTTGATGTGATGGATATCCCAATTACCTTGATTTGATCATTACACGTTGTATATATGTATCAAAACATCACATGTACCCAATAAATATGTAAACATTTATTTATCAATTAAAAATTCACAATACTTAGAAATAAATTTAACTAAGGAAGTGAAGATTACACTGAAAATTATAAGACATTTATGAAAAAAATTGAAGAAGACAGAAACAAATGGAAAGATAGCCCATGTTTGTGGTTTGGAAGATTTAATGTTGTTAAAATGTCCATATGACCCAAAGTGATCTACAGATCCAATGAAATCCCTATGACACTTGTCAGAAAAATAGAAAAACAATCCCCAAATTTTTCTGGAACCACAGAAGACTGTGAATAGCAAAGTAATCTTGAACAAGAAGAACAAAGCTGGGGGACATCACACTACCTGATTTCCAACTATATTACAAAGCTACAGTAATCAAAAAAGAATGATACTGACATACAAACAGACACAGACCAATGGAAGGGAACACAAAGTCTAGAAATAAAACCAAAAATACGTGGTCAACTAATCTTCAACAAAGGCACCAAAAATCCAGAAATGCACAATGGGAAAATGACAGTCTCTTCAATCAACTGTGTTGGGAAAACTCAATATCTGCTTGCAGAAGAATGAAATTTGACTCTTTTCTGACCCCTTATACATGAATCAACTCAAAATGGATTAATAGTAACAAGAAAACAAAAAACCCTATTAAAATATGAGCAGAGGGCCTGAATAGACATTTTGGAAAAAAGACATACAAACAGCCAAAAGATCTGTGAAAAAATGTTAAACATCACTAATCATCAGAGAAATGCAAATTAAAACCACAATGAGATATCATCTCAACCCTATTAAAATGATTATTAACAAAATGACAAAACATAACATGTGTTGGCAATAACATGAAGAAGAGGTAATCCTTGTACATTGTTGGTAGAAATACAAATTAGTACAGTTTTTTTTGTAAAAAGTTCCCTCAAAAAACTAAAAATAGTATTGCCATATATCCAGCCATTCCACTTCTGGATATATCTATCCAAAAGAATTGAAATCAGTATGTCGACTTATCTGCACTCTCATGTCCATGGCAGCATTCTTCACAGAAGTCAAGGCATGGAAATAACTTAGTGTCTATCAAAGGATAAATGAATGAAAAAGTATGGTATATGTATGTAAATACACACACACACACACATACACACACACACACACAATGGCATACTACTCAGCCTGAGAAAAGAAGGAAATTCTCTCATGTACAACAACATGAATGAATCCAGAAGATATTATGTTAAGTGAAATAAGCCAGGCAGAGAAAGACAAATACTACTTTTTCTCACTTATACACAGTGTCTAAAACAGTTGAACTCATAGAAGTGGAGAGTAGAATGGTTGTTACCAGAGGCTGGGGTGGGGCTTGTGGATGTGGAATGAGATGATGGTCAGAGCATATAGTTTCAGTTGGATAGAAGGACAAAGTTCTGGTGATCTGTTGCACAGCACAGTGATTATGGTTAATAATAATATATATTTCTAAATTGCTGAAAGAGTGGATTTTAAATGTTCTCACCACAAAGAAATCGTAACTATGTGAGGTGATGGACATGTTAATTAGCCTGATTTGATTATTTCAAAATGTATATATGTCTGAAAATATCACTTTGTACCATATATATAATTATTTGCCTATTAAAAATAAAATAAAATTTACAAAAAAATTACAATGCTATAGTTACAAAACAGCATAACAGTGACATAAAGCAGACATTTAGACTAATGGAATAAAATACAAAGCCCATGAACAAACCCTCTCATATATGGTAAAATCATCGGAGACAACGGCGGGGGAACACTTAACAAGGGAAAGACAGATTCCAACAAAGGGCAGTGGGAATATTGGATAATCATAACGATAAAACAGTCAAAGGAATGAAGTAGGAACCTTACCTTACATGGTATACAAAAAATTAACTCCAAATAGATCAAAGACCTAAACCTATGAGCTAAAACAATAACACTCCTAGAAGAAACCATAGGGGAAAAAACTTCATGACGGTAATGATTTCTTGGGTATGACACCAAAAACAGAGGCAATAAAGGCAAAAATATGCAAGCAGAACTCAGTCAAACTTAAAACTTCTGCACAACAAAGGACACAATCAACAAAGTTGATTCAAAGGCAACATATGGAAAAGGGCGTAAATATTTGCACATCATCCATGCGATAAGGATTAATATCCAAAATTTATTAAAAAAACTCCTATAACTCAACAATAAAGAACAAACAACCCAATTAACAAATGGAGAAAGAACTAGAACAGACATTTCTCTAAAGATATCCAAAGGCCAATGAGCATATGAAAAAATACTCAAAATTATTAATCATGAGTGAAATGCGAACTAAACCACAATGAGATATCGCCTCATATCTATTAGGATTGCTATTATTAAAAAAATGAAAAATGATTGATGAGGATGTAGAGAAATTGAACTCCTTGTGTACTATTGGTAGGAATGTAAGATAAGCTGCACTTAAAAACAGTGGTGGTTCCTCAAATCATTAAAAAACAATTACCATATGATCCCACAATCCCACTTGTAGGTGTATATCCAGAAGAATTGGAAGCAGGATCTTTAAGAGATACTTGTACACCTAAGTTAATTGCAGTATTATTCATAGCAGCCATTAGGTAGAAGCAACCCAAATGCCCATTCATGGAAGAATACAATGTGATATATGCATACAAGGGAATATTACTCAGCCACAGGAAGGATGGAAATTTTGTCACATGCTGTATTATTCTGTTATGCGAGGTATCTAGAGTCATCAATCATAGAAACAGAAAGTAGAATGGTCTTCGCCAGGGATGTGGTGGAGGCGGAAGTGAGAAGCTGTTAGTTAATGGGTATGGTCTCAGTTTTGCAAGATTAGATGTTTATGTAGATTTGTTGCACAATGGGAATATTCTTAACAATACTGAACTGTACACTAAAAATGAGAAAAATAATAAATTTTATGTTATATGTTTTTACCACTGTTATAATTTTTTATAAAAAGATTTACAAATGACATGATTGAAAAATTGGTAAAACCCAATTTGTATCTTAACTAATAGCATTGTACCAAAGTTAATTTCTTAGTTTTGTTAATTGTACTGTGGCTGTGTGTATTACTCAGGGTTCCCCAAATAAACAGAGCCAGTAAGAGATGATAGAGATGAAGACAGAGCTAGAGAGAGGTATAAGGGGGAATTTATTGGGGGAATTGGCTCATGTGATTATGAAAGCTGAGAAATTCCAGGACAGGCCACCTGCAAGCTGGAGAACCAGGAAAGTTGGCAGCATGGCTAAGTCTGAAAACCTCAGATGGGGGCAGCTAGTCATGGAACTCTCAGCCTGAAACTGAAGGCCTGAGATGCTAGAGGATCTCTGGTGCAAGTTCTGGAGTCCAAAGGCCAAAGAAACTGGAGTTCTGATGTCCCAGGACAGGAGAAATAGGACAGCGAGAGAGAGAGAGAGAGAGAGACAGAGACAGAGACAGAGACAGAGACAGAGACAGAGAATTGGCTTTTTTTTCTGTCTTCTTTTCCAATCTGGGACCTCAGCTGATTGGGTGGTGCCCACATGGGTTGAGGATGAATCCTCTATTAGACTCAGTCCACTGAGTCACGTGTCAGTCTCTTCCAGAAACATCCTCACAGGCATGCCCAGAATAATCCTTAACCAGCTATCTAGGTAACCATTAATCCAGTCAAGTTGACATCTCCAATTAACTATTGCACTATGTAAGACATAAACGTTAGGAGAAAGGGGGTGAATAGAACGCTGTATTTCTTTGGAAAATTAAAAATAAAGAAAAAGAAGTATTTATTTAACTTAAATGTTTACTTTAAATATTTAAATGTTAAATATTATCAAATAAAAATATTTAACTCAGAAAGGATCATAGACTTAGATGAACACACAAAATTATAAACTTTATAGAAGAAATCATAGGAGAAAATTTATGTAATGTTGGGCTAGACAAAGATTTTTAAATACTATGCAACAGCTAGAGCTGGGCCAGGCAAAGTCTTCAGTTGACTGTATGAGGCCTGCCTACATCACAGAGGGCAAGCTGCTTTACTCAACCTCCACCGATTTAAATGTTAGTCTTATTCAAAACACCGTCAGGAAACATTCAGAGTAATGTTTGTCCACATAACTGGGCACCATGGCCCAGCTGCAGCTGATGCATAATATTAGCCATCACACCAAATATCAGAAGAAACACACGCATACACTCACACACACCCACTCACACACTCATACCCCCCTCCCACACACACACAAAACAGGGAAAATAGGCCACATGGTGAAAGGTTTTAAAAAGTGAGAAAAAGAACAGGTTTTTAAAAAGTTGTTTCTGCACTTAAGGTAATATTATTGTGCATTAATATAAGGAAAGCTTTATTTTCAGACACTAGGCTTTTAGAGAATGCCCCCACTTTTTAAAGTCACCCCCATGGCAATACAATTAAGTTTTAGTCTATGAAATTGTCATTCCTGAGGCTCCAGCTTCTCCCTGTCCTACTCTTCAAATTCTTTCTGCTTAGGAGAGTAATGGAGGCTATTTTACACGGCAGTATTTTGATGTAACAAACATGTCCTTCATCGGGAGCGTCCCTTCCTTTATCTGAGATGATTCTACGGCTTCCTTATACCATTTCCCCAACAACCTCGAGGTCCTGTGAGGTCGGCTGTGGTGTTTTTGCTGGCATTCCTGCTGGAGATGTTTTTTTGCCCTGTGGTCTCTGCGCTCTCCCTAACTGCAACAGAAATCCCAAAGAGTTCACACAGTTTGCCTTCTTAGTCAAGGGAACAAAAAGAGGCCAGTAAAGCATGCATCTTGAAATGATGCTCAAATCATGCTAGATGTGTGTGCCTGGTTTTAATAAAATTCTGTAAATCGGAGGCTCAATCTCCTCATTTCCTACCACTCCGGTCTCCACTATTCATTCCATTCTCTGACCTGTTTGCTTAGAGTTGAAGGGACTGTGTAGGATTATTAGAATATTTATGCAATAATCACTTTAGAGAGGATCATACAAATCTTTAACCCCATAAAGTGCAACATATATCCTCATTATGCAATGAAATTGATAAATATGATATATTTCAAATGATGACACTGAAGATTTGGGTGTGGCCACCAGAATAGTCACGTAGTGAAGGATGCTGAGGCTGTGCCTCTGTTCTTGGGTCTGAGGTCAAGAGTCCAGTGATCAATGAGACCTCCCTTTTTGTAAGAGAGAGAGAGTAGTAGCAAACGTGCTAAACGTTGACTAAAAATCCTTTAATGAAAGACAAAATAAAGATTAGGCTGGATAAGTGGAAGACCAATGGTGTGGGAAGACAGCCAACTACAGTTTACCATACAGTTAATTTAAACACGAATATATAGGAAGTAAATGTATCGAGCATGGCCTGAAGCCATGGTTTGGGGCAGGGAGATGGCTTTGAGCCCTGGATGTCCAGTTGCCTAGTTGTCAGGGGATCCTGTTTGAGGTTCCTTAGGAGAGTAAGAAATGCGATGGTGACCAGATCAGCTTCCTGAGGTGAGTTTTCTCAATGCAAAACATGTGTCATACCATTTAATCCAAACAGCAATGTTAGGTATTATTCTTCCCAAATGACAAATGGGGAAATTATGTCTTAGAAATTTTAAGTTACTCACCCAAGCTTACTAATTCAGTAAATATTGCTGGGATTTGAAACTAGAGATTACGCTCTTTTCAGTATTTCAAAGAAAAGGTAACATGAAAATAAAATGCCCACTGGAAGTACTATAGTGGAACCTGAAAGTACAAGAGAGTTCTTCCTGTTTTACTTGACCTCTCTTTATACACAAACACACACACACACACACACACACACACACACAGAATCACGCATCACTTAATATTAAGGAATGTTCTAAGAAACGTGTCATTATGGGGTTTCATCATTATTTATCATCATAGAGTGCACTTACTTACATAACCCTAGATGGCATAGCTTACTGCACACTTGGGCTACATGTTATAACCTATCACTCCTAGGCTACACATCTGCACAGCATGTTACTGTACTGAACACTACTGCAGGTAACTGTAACACAATGGTAAATATTTGTATGTCTAAATACAGAAAAAGCACATTAGAATGTATTATAATCTTATGGGATGACTGTTGTGTATGCAGTTTGTTATTGACTAAAATGGGACTTCAGAGGAGAAGTTACCAAGAGAGCTGACTAGAGACAATGCTTGTCAGATTGTCCCAGCTTTCAGGTAGTGTATTCAACTCAGAAAAATAGAGAGAAGTCGCAGCCCAGGTGTGGATTGCAGGGAGAGGCAGCAGAGATATCCAGGGACCCAGCTGACAGAAATGGCGAAGCTGGGAGAGAGAAGATAGAGAGGAGAAGAGAGCAGTGTGAACCAAACCCAGAGAGGCTCAGAGTCCAGTGAAAGGGTACGGGGGCTTCCCCTCCCCCACCCAGGTACCTTCAGTGAAAAACAGGACACAGAACATATTGGGGGCACACTACCCTCCACGAGCCCAGGCACAGTGCCTAAACAGGAATAGCAGGGTGAACCAGCAACCTCCTAGAAGTTTGGCTATTAAAAAGGGACACTTCACAGGAGAGTGCCACAAGAGACCAGAGTGCTGGATTTCTTGTACCTGGACACGTCCGTTTCTGCACCTCCTCCAGTCACTGTATCAGAGAAAGTGATTTTTGGCTTGGGCCACCTGGTACAGTGGCCCCTTCCTCCCCATTGCAGAATACTCTGAACAGAAAAGCACCAATCGGCTGCTTCTCCAGGGTGGGTTCATGCTCTTGGCTGAGCCTGCCACTGAAAGCAGGACCACAATTTGTGAGCTTCCTGCCTGTTGGAGCATCATGGGACCAGATGCTGGCAACTTGGACAGGTGGGCCAGCACTGGTGACTCCCCAGACATGAGAGTGGTGGAGGGGGACACAGGGAGAGATGTGGTTCTAGATTCGAGTGCCCAGGAAGCCCTCACAGACATATCCTACAGGGGAGTTTGGAGGGGTGCTGAGGAATGGGGATCTGTCAGTGTGCCCAACCTCCACCCCAACTGGAGAACTGCCATACTGGGTAGGGGTGCAGCACTCAGACAGAATTAACCTCACCCCTGGTTCCCATGACAACTAGATACAAGAAGCTCAAAGGACTCCTGGGAGACTCACTGTGAGGAGGCAATCAGCATGACACATAGTCATCAGATTGGCCAAAATAAACATGGAAGAGACTCTCCTATGAGTTGTAAGGTGAAAGCATCAGGCAACTAACAGAGGAAAACCCATCAGACTGACTGCAAACTTCTCAACTGAGACCTTACAAGCCAAAAGGGATCGGGGCACTATCCTATCCTCAGACTTCTGAAACAGAATAATGCTCAGCCTAGAATTTCATATTTTTCAAAAACTAAGTTTCTTATATAAGGGAGAAATAAGGACCTTCTCAGACAAGCAAACACTGAGAGAATTTGTCAAGATCAGACCTGCTCTGGAAGAAGTACTCAGAGCTGCATTATACACACATCAGCAAGAGAACAGCAAGATGCT
This sequence comes from Lepilemur ruficaudatus, assembly GCA_963574885.1. Lineage (NCBI taxonomy): Eukaryota > Metazoa > Chordata > Mammalia > Primates > Lepilemuridae > Lepilemur > Lepilemur ruficaudatus. Next base: position 21,180 of record CAUYRT010005772.1, read on the forward strand.
AATGTGGCTGCGAGCAGTGAACAAGGGGTGGGGTCTTGGAAGATGATGTAAACAGCTGAGGGAGGGTGAGATCCCCTAGGGTCTTGGGGTCAATTCTCATTGGGGTACAGAGAATGAGTGGGGGAGGCATTTGAAGATTTGGAGCTAGAAGGTGGGATAGTGTGACTTACAACTGAGCAGTAAATATAGCTACTGTGAAGATTATGGGATGTGTTATATTGTTACAGATAATAATGAGAGGGCGAGGGAAAAAGCAGGGGAAACAGTTGCTTCAGTCCCCTGAGAGGCTAAGGGGGTTGCTGTGATGCTGGGGAGTCATAGTCATCTTCTGCATTTCAAGGTAGCGCCAACAGGATGTGAGAATGAGTGCAGGGTGTGAGGAAAGGGGCAGAACCAAGGGTTGACTCTAATGCTTTTATTCCGAGCAACTGAAAATCTGGAGCTACTCTTTTCCGAGGTGGGATGAAAACAACAGAAGGAGCAAGGGCTGGGCCAGGAGCCTCGCTGGGGTGTGTGAGGCTTGCTGATCTTGTGAGACATCCACGGGAAGGGTAAGTGGGCACTGGATGTGGAAGACAGGAGCTCAAGGGCAAGGTCATGGGTTAATTAACCACATATTCAGGGAAAAGCTGTAGTAGATTGGGTATCTATCCTGTTGATAGACGTATGATTTTGTACTACTGAAGAATTTAGCAGTATCTACCGATAGCTTAAAAATATTGTTTTTTTTTTCTTTTTCTTTTTGTTTTTTTTTTTTTGTTTGTTTTTTTTAAAGAAAGAAAATAGCTCCTGAAATTGAGAAACTGATATAGCACTCACAGCTAGGTCATTTTCTCCTATTACACATAAACCATCTCACAGACTACCAACCCCAGGCAAAGCCATTTCTAGATTGTGACAAAATGAGACCAAGCAAGGCCTCTTCATAATTGTGTCTCATCGCAGAGAGCCACAAGTTAACGTGCCTGCTACAAAGTACCAAGCACTGCCCCCTTAGCCAAAATGAGTGAGTGCTGATTCTTCACCAGTTACAACTTTTATCCTCATTATAATTTCCCTTGTATAGGGATAATATTGATTGAAATAATCATAGAATGGCCCTCTCTTTCTAACAACATCCAATCAAGAGCAAACCCGTTTCTTAGACATGCTCCCAAAGTGAACCAGCCAAAACCTAAATCCTCTAACAGGTTAGTTCTTACCCTCTGTGACAGAGATACCCCATGGTCCGTGTTCTCCCTCAGTACAATGAGTGACAGGTCTAACTTGTCCAAATGTAGGTGTGTTCCTAATGGCCTTTCTCTGGAGGGCATAATAGTGTGATTTGGCACCACTAATAGGACAGGAATTTAGCAGCATGTATCACAATTGCTTAAAATATTGTTATATTTTAAGACAGTGATGGTACTAGTCATTCAACATAAGAAAATAAAGGCATGATTAGAAACTTATGAAATGAAATTCCCCTTAAAATGATATAAAGCAATAGAAATTGAATTTAAAAACCCACATTTGAATAGAATATAAACATTTAATTATTGTTTTAAAGAATATTAGTGGCCTGGCAGAATGGCTAATGCCTATAATCCTAGCACTTTGGGAGGCCCAGGTGGGAGGATTGCTTGAGGTCAGGAGTTAGAGACTAGCCTGAGCAAGAGCGACACCCAGTCTCTACAAAAAACTAGAAAGATTAGCTGGGTGTGATGGTGTGGGTGTGTAGTCCCAGCTACTCAGGAGCCTAAGGCCAGGAGTTTGAAGTTTCCATGAGCTATGATGATGCCACTCCACTCTAACCTGGGCAACAGAGCAAGACCTTGTCTCAAAAAAAAAAAAAAAAAAAAAGAATATTAGTTAGCATTGGAATAATGCCCATCAGTTGCTAAAGGAGAGACGGTAAAGTATGGTGGACCTAGGTGTAGATGCTAAGTCAGGCTCTGAGTTGGAATCCAGTATCATCACTTTATTACCTCTGTAATCTTATCTTTCTCCTGTAAAAGAAGAACAATAGCAACTTATCCAATAAAAATACAGATTGGGGGACTCAAAAAATGGCAGATTAGGGGTGGCCTCCTGGTTCTCTGCTCTCAGAGTCGGAGGTGAAATAGGCAGACCACTGCACTCGAGTGAACTCCACTTCCACAGAACCAGTTTCGTGGACCTGCAGAGAAACAGCGTGGGACACTAGACACTAGTGGAAAACAGAGGTGACTCGGAGAATCTCTTGTGGAGCTCAGAGAGTCGGACACATGCCTTAGGGAGGGAGCCCAGGTCCCGTCCCGGCCAGCCGGCTGCGGCTGGGCGTTCTGACTCCCGGGAGGACAATCTTTCCCCAACCGTGTCCCACACCCAAGCAGGCAGGGAAGTGTCTGAAGTTGGCAGGAAGTGGTGGTGCAGGCAGACAGGCTGTGCGGAGTAAAAACTGGAGCGGGGAACATTTTGAACTGTCCCATGCACTCCTTTGAGTCAGCCCTGGCTGGGGGAGGACCCTAGCTGAGCACCCGCTGCCGCAGGAGTGAGTGCGGAGAGTGCCTTTTCACGTCGGGAGGCCTCCAAGACTAGGACTGGGAGTGTATACCTTGGAGGAGACTCTGCCCTGAAAACTTGCTGAGGGTTTGGCACGCACGGGAGAGAAAGAATGTGCATGCTACCCTGCAGCGGAACAGTTGGGACTCGGCGGGTTGGGGAAGCAGTGGGCTTGGAGCACGGTTGGGAAGTTGTCCGCATTTTCTATTCCTCCCCTTGCTCCACGGGTGCCTGCCACGTCAGCTCTAAGTAGGCAATGGAATGTCTTCCCATGGCCTGGGACCACTGTGAGTTCCTCTGGAGGTGGTCACAATCCCCCTTCCTGTCCTAGCCCAGATGAGCAGGTCTGGCATTTGCAAGGGGGGGGCGGGAATAGAAGGTGAGAGTCTGTCTGATCCCTCAACCCAACAACCGCTCCTTCCATCCCTGTGGCTCGGGTTTGGAGTCTTAAGGGGTGAATAGGGGAGTGTGGTGACATTCATGGCTGACTTGCCAGGCTATTGTTGGGAGATTTCCCACCCCATCCAGTGGTCCGCACTCTGGGCCAAGAGAGGGGAACCCATCCAGGCAGGGCAGAGTTGTGAGGGAGGTTGCCTCTCCAATTGTGACCTGGAAAGACACTGCCTTCCACCCTCTCCTGCGATTCTGGCCTGGGAACTTTGTGCCAACAGGACTGACCACTCCCCTGGGTGGAGTTGGGAAGGAGGCTGTTCATCCTGAAACCTGGTCACCAGACTGTTACCTCTGCTTGGCTTCCTTTTCCCTGCTGGACGCTGAAGGATGGTAGAAGCAGCCTATCAGATTTTGGTTCATAAGCCAGTTCCAGCATCTCTGGTCCTAGACAAAGTACCCAGATGAGAAAAAAGCAGTGAAAGATCACAGGAAACATGAAGGATCAGAGAGAAAAGTCACCTCCAAAAGAAAATACTTGATCATCAGCAACTGACCCCAACTTACATGATACAATTACACTGACAGAGGAAGAATTCTGAATACGGATTGTTAGAAAACTCAATGGAATTGAAGAGAAAATTGATTCCCAACATAGAGAAACCACAAGAATGATTCAGGAAATGAATGAAAAATTCTCCAAAGAAATTGAACTGATAAAGAAGAATCAAACAGAAATCTTGGAAATGAAGGAAATATTCGAGGAGCTCCAAAACTCAAAGGAAAGTCTTAAGAGCAGGATGGACCATGCAGAGGAGAGGATTTCAGAGCTTCAAGATTATGCCTATGTATTAAACAAATCGGAGGAAGAAAGGGAACACAGAAACAAGACACAAGACCAAAATCTATAAGAAGTATGGGATTATATAAAAAAACAGAACCTCAGGGTGATAGGGTTCTGAGGAATATTCACAAGGGCTAGAAAACTTATTTCACGGGATACTGGAGGAAAATATGCCAGGCCTGGCCAGAAATCTTGACATTCTGATACAAGAGACACACAGAACTCCTGAGAGAATCAACGTGAAAAGGCAATCACCACGTCATGTGGTTATTAGGCTGACCAATGTAAATGCAAAAGAAGCAATCCTCTGTGCAACCAGGCAAAAACAACAAATAAGCTACAAGTAGGCCTATCAGATTAACTGCAGATTTCTCATCTGAAACCCTACAAGCCAAAAGGGACAGGGTGCCGATCCTTAATCTTCTAAAACAGAACAAAGCCCAACCTAGAATTCTTTATCCAGCAAAATTAAGTTTCATCTATGAGGGAGAAATAAAGTCTTTCTCAGACAAGCATTCTCTGATGGAGTTTGCAAAGATCAGACCAGCCCTACTGAAAGTACTTAGACTTGCCTTTCACACCAAGCAGGGCAATAGGCACTCTTCAAAGTTAAACCTTCAAAGAGTTAAAGGCTAGAACTTGGACTGCAGGATGGTGCAAGGAGTAAAACAAAGCAACTGGACTTTACCCAACAATATGAATGTAAACATTCCTCAAATTTCAATCCTTTCAATAAATGTTAATGGCTTAAACTGTCCTCTGAAGAGAAATAGACTGGCAGAGTGGATAAAAATCCACAAGCCCAGTATCTGCTGTATACAGGAAACTCATCTATCCCACAAAGATGCCTTCTAGCTGAAAGTCAAGGGATGGAAAAGTATAATCCAGGAAAACTGAAGTCAAAAGAAAGCAGAAGTAGCTATACTATTTGCTGACAACATAAGCTGTAAAAAACAAAAGGAAAAAAGGAAAAAGAAGGCCACTTTATAATGGTGAAAGGGAAGATCCAACAAGAAGATTTAACTATTCTTAATATTTACGCACCCAATGCAGGAGCACCTAAATACATAAAGAAAACCTTGTCGGATCTTAATAACATGTTAAACAATACGGCCATAGTAGCAGGGGACTTCAACACTCCACTGAATGATCTGGACAGATCCTCCAAACAGAAAATGAGCAAAGAAGAAATGGACTTAAACAGAGCTCTTGAACAAAAAGATCTGACAGATCTCTACAGAACATTCCACCCAAATAAAGCTGAATTTACATTCTACTCAGCAGCCCATTGAACCTTTTCCAAAATTGACCACATACTAGCCAGAGAATCAGATCTCAACAAATTAAAAAAAGTGGAAATTATACTGTGTGTCTTCTCTGACCATAGAGGTATAAAACAAGAGTTCAATTCCTATAGAAACAATCACTGCTTCACAAAGTCTTGGAAGCTAAACAATTTATTACTGAAAAACTCTTTGGTCAAGGAGCAAATTCAGAGGGAAATCAAGAGTTTCTTTGAACTAAATGATAAACGAGACACAAGTTACCAAAATCTGTGGGATACAGCAAAAGCATACCTAAGAGGAATACTAATAGCAATAAATGCTCACATCCAAAAGACAGAAAGCTTAGATACTGACATCCTAATGAATAAACTCAAGGAATTGGAAGAAGAAGAGCAAACCAATCCCAATCCCAATAGAAGACAAGAAATAACAATGATCAAAGCAGAACTAAATGAAATTGAGAACAAAAGAAT
>CAUYRT010005773.1:0-13536 GCA_963574885.1 Lepilemur ruficaudatus
GCTTGAGCCCAGGAGTTTGAGGTTGCTATGAGCTAGGCTGATGCCACGGCACTCTAGTCTGGGTGAAAGAGCAAGAATATTCTCAAAAAAAAAAAAAAGATTATATTAACATGTAATTTTTATTGTTTCTTAAATGAATTAATAGATTTTTGAAAATAGATGCCTGGGCTCCATGTTAATTACACAAAATAAAATTTCTGCAGACATCTCTTATATAAGGTTTCACTGGGAGAACACTGATCTGACTTAGTGCTTTAATCAACAACTATTTATTATCACATATTTCAGAACTTCCCCCCAAATTTACTTTAAAGTTATGTTTTTCATTTTCTTAATTATCTTATTTCTCAAAAATACTATCTTTAGTAATAACATCTTTCCTTTTTTCTTTTATAGTTATGAAATACTAATCCCTTCATTGTTATCGATTTCCCTGCTTTTGAGAGAGAACACAGAAAATCATAAACCGTCAAATTATGTGAAAGACCTGAGAGGGGTTTTGTTTGTTCGCTTTTGTTTTCTTTTTTGCTTCTAAATTATGATAAACTCTCTACAATAAGTTTTACATATAGTCTCTAGAGTATTGATTTGAAAAGCATTTCAACTGTCTTAAAAATCTTATTTATTTGGGAGGTGACTCAACTCTGAGGTCTTTTGTCAGTTTCAAAGAGCTAGGTAAGCTTCAGCCTTGACAACGAAATGTTAGTAAGTACTTTGAAGATTGAAATGATGAAAACTTGAAGCTGTCAACCTGAATTTAAGTTAACTGTTGAAAATGTAAAAGGGTGCTGACTTATCTTAAATATGATAATGCAATATGCATTATCATAAATCTTAGTTATCAACACATTTTATTAATATGTGGATAAATTACATTAATCTTTAATATGGCCCAATTATTAAAATTTTAAAGAAATTTACCCAGATCTCATTCTACTAAGTATACTGCTATTTAAAATTCACATGTTGAATTAATGTCAGATTTGCACATTTATATGTAATTTATACTGTCACATGTGTATAGTATAAATTATTTACTTTCTTAATTTATTTACTTAATTTACTTAATTTATTTATTATTGTTCCTATAAAAGGAACAAGACTATTTGAATGTGTATGTTTCTGCGATACTTAAAGAAATGAGGACAGCAATTGGCATTAACAACCATCAGAGAACTAAGCGATATTACAGGAAAGAATATTTTGTTTTATTTTTCTATATTAAAAAATTCAGTATCATGGCTTTTCTTATTAAATAAATTGGAATCCTTTTATTCTTTTAACATTTGATAAGAGTTTATTTTAAAAATTGATCATAAGAGTTGTAATTCTCGAGTGACATGCTTCAATGGGACAAGGGCCCATCTGAACCATGCTTCAACTTCCTTTGGGTAGTTCTGGGGATCCTAACTTCTCCCTTCTTTGAGTAACTCTACTACTCAAAAGACAGTGATCCACTTAGTCTTTGTTCAATCCAATTGTTCAATCTCTACAAAGACACCAATGGGCATTTAGTGGATGGGTCTAGCTTTCCCCTATGATTTCATTTTCAAAATTAAGGCTGCAGTGTTAAAACACGCCCCTAGAATCCCTTGATAACTCACCATAAACCTATCATCCCCAAAGATATCCACATTGTTACAATACTTGTCCCTAAAAGATTACCATAAAGATTAAAGGAGATAATCTGATTAAATACTCGGCATAGTTTCTGATACACAATGACTCAATAAATGTTAGTTATTTCTATTATTATTCTTAGTTTTACAATCCTTAGATATGTACACTAGGGAGTAGCAAGAGAACTTCAATTTCCTGAGACCACAGGAATCCTAGTTAGTAGCACACAAAGTCTGTACTTAAATCTGCATTTCTTCAGCCTATTCTATCTCTTAGAATAATAATTTCTCAGAAGTACAGAATCTTAAGTCTGAAAAACATCTTGCAGGTTAACAAAAAAACCTTAGGCAGAAAATCGTGACAGCTAGAAGGGATCTTGTGGTCATCTATGAAGCTAGATCCTTCATTTTACTACTGAGGCCTAGAGAGGTTAATGTCATGGTTAATGCAGTATCATTAAAGTCACACACTAGGGTTCAAATCTCTTTTTCCAAAGGTTTGCCCAATAAAATAATTTGTTGTTTTTTGCGTGTGTGTGTGTGTGTGTGTGTAAGAAAGAGAGAGAGAGAGAGAGAGAGAGAGAGAGAGAGAGAGAGAGAGAGAGAGAGAGAATGAGAATTACAGGATACTTAGGATATAATGTGATAATCAAAGCTCTTTTTGAAGTATTTCTGTTTGAGAAGTAAAGGTGGATCTTTGTGGAAAACAAGTCTCAAAAAGTTAAGAATTAAGAGAGGAGAGGAACGGCAGAAAGAGAGCATCTGACCAGATACTGTGGATCATTACAAGCTATGACCAAACACTAGTATACAGGACTACAGAAATTCTTTCATGAGTCTTACCACCAGATCAAATGTTAAAGATTCATTATTATTTAAGTATCTTGTTTTAGAGAGAAAAAATACATTTACCTTAAAAGTTTAGAATATTTTTGTATGAAATTAAAACTATTTAAAACATTTGTTTATAATCTAATATCATTATTATTTTTAAAACTAAAACACATGGAAAAAACCCATCTGATTGCAGTAACACTGCTTCCAAATAAAAGCATTTTCATATTTATTTGTTAGGCAAAGGCACTGGGGGGGGCACTTTATAAGTGGCAGAGGGAATTCACTATTCACACTGAAATATGTGGCAATTAGAATGCTATATCCAAAAGATAGCAAAATAGTTCTGGTTTAAATAACAGATTCAGCTAAGCCCTCCTGTGTATGCTGTAGATGGAAATTATGAAATTCTCTCCCCTCAAAATGCTTTATTAATTTAGAACTGACAACTCCAAAGTGTAGACAAGTTTGACCATGATTACATATAAGGCTAATGTACAAACTTTCTGTATTCAACAAATTCAGAAAAATGTTTCTCTAATATAAAATTTTGTATATTTTAATGATACAGACTATTCCACAAAAAACAATTGGATATGCTTTTAATTATCCCTAAAGTTAATTGATTTATAAACTTCAATTTTTTATTAGTTATCCTTACTTTTAAAGAAATGTTAATTTTTTAAAGCATTAAATATTCTGGAAACAATTTTGTTTTGTTTAAAGGGAAAAGGCCATTTTTACAATAAGCAAAATTCTGAATTTACAAAGTCTATTAAAATGATTCTAGCCTATGCCTAATCAGAATAAGCAAAAGAAACATTTTTATTTAATTTTTTAAAAAAAGATTACTTAAGATTTATTATTAAAAACATGGACAGCGTGCCAGAAAAAGAGCACTGGTTACCATCACTAAAGAACAAAATGTCCTAACAAAAAGAGTTTCTCCTGTGTACCCTAGTTTATCTTTCAAAATGAGAATAATCTTCAAGTTTCTTTTTTTATATTTTGGGTATGAAAGACAAAAATTAGCTTCACGAGCAGATTCATAGTTGTCTTGTTCATTACTGGGCACAGTAGCCCAATTTAGCTACTCAATAAATATTTAAAGAATCAATAAATTTAAAAAGTCAAGGGATTGGCTAAATAATTATGTGTAAACACAATGGAATATTATAGAGACATTTAAAATAATAAAGCATAAATATATTCACATGGAAAAAATGTTCATAACCTAATAGTCAATAAAGCAAATTACAAAGTAGTGTATATAGAAGAAACAGTCCCTACCCCCTGACTCTGGAAGGATAAACAGCAGAATATTATTGGTTATATTACCCGTCAACGGTGTGATTTGGTATAATATTCATATTCTTATTGTTTTTCATTTTTTATTTTTGTAAGCATGAACATGGATGACTTATATAATAAAAATATAAAAATTTACAATAATCCATTTTTTATAAAGAACATGTATTCCTTTAACACTAGGAAAAAATCTCAAATTCATTAATTAGATATATCAACACAAGACTCATTTTTTAATTTAAGAACAGTTAGGACTTCCTAACAAATATCACTTATATTGGCATATGTCACAAATATCGGCATAACATGATGAGTCAGTACAGGTGAAACATTTCTATACTTTTAGAAATTTCTACTACTTTGGCACTCTGGTACTGTCCTCTCGCCACCACTATTCCCAGTCCTCCCAGCCTTAAGAAACACTACACTTCAAGACAGTGGTCAATAAACCATACACAGTTCTAAAAGTAGATCACGAGAAGAGACTTTTGAGACTTTTGAGCCTCTGATGCCTGCATGCTTTGAGAGCAATTCAGATTACTGGAGGGCCTACTCTAGTCAAGGCACATGGAAATCAGTTACTAAAATTAATATGCAAATGATTTAATCTTTTTTAAAGAAATTAGAGTGAAGTCAAGGTTTTGCCTATATTAACATTCTTCATTCACTTATATTCCTTCCAATAGGTTTTTCTGAGAGCAACAGGAGAAAAGCTATAACCATCTCTCCAGGAATTTTACACAACCAATAATCTCCCATTGGAGGTGGTTACATAAGAGAACACCACTCTTCACCTGGGACTGGGTAGAGGAGAACTCTAGTCTACAGGACTGTTGGGTGGGGTGCACCTATATGGTTTCAAGGATTATAGGGAGAGAAATCCAAATGCTTAAGTGGTATTCCATAGGGAACTGGAATCATACCACTGCCATAGTTTTCCCATTTGAGTGAGACAGAGAGAGGGGAGCAGCAGAAATGGTAGTTTTTTCCACTGTGGTACCTGGCACCATGTGATACAATTCATACTCAGAGAGTAGAGGATGCTCTACTTTCCTACCAGCTGTGACCAAGAGTAATGCCTGCTGAGAGCCCTGTTCCAGGCCACACGGGAACAGCAAGTGTATAGCCAGGGATTAAAGGAGAGCTGGCTCCCTTCTGGCTGAGTGCATTTGGCAAAGGTCCAAGATCCCAGCAGCACAAAGGGGCTCTCCCTCCAGGTATCTAGGAATCCTCCCTCATTGGGTACTCAAATGTACTGAAGCATTTATTGTGAAGTATAAGGTGAAGAGTCCCCAATGATAGGACTGAAACCTTCAACAAGTTATATTATGTCTTGCAATCACTACTATACATGTATAATTCCTTTGTTGTTCTTATTTCCTTGAGAAACATGACCTAAGAAATTTTACATTCAAAAATCAGGGATAAGGTAGGTAAAGATAATTAGATTATATATTTATAATAAATAAAAAGAAGACAGATGAAGGGAAAGAGTACTCCAAATGTGAAAAACTAAAACATTAAATAAGATGTCACCTGTCATACCAATTAAAAAAATTTTTACCCTGGATAGAAATCCAGTCAGTGGCAGCCCTGGGGACAGGGGTAGGGGTGGGATTTTCTATAAAGGTGGATAAGGGAACTTTCTAGGTTAGTAAAGTGTTCTAAATTTTGATTACATTATTAGTTACATAGGTATATACATTTGTCAAAACTCATGAAACTGTACATGGAACTGTGTGCATTTTACTGTATGTTAAATTATACCTGAGTAAAGTTGAATTTGAAAAAATTCTTGGAAATGTAAAGATATGGGCTCATTTGTAGACTTTTCACATTATAAAGAAAAAGAGAACTTTCTCAAAGGAGAGAGAACACTACAGTGTTTTTCTTACTATGAATTTGAGAAGCAGCCCAAAGCCATTCTAAAGTTAATAAGTCAACTATATCCAGAACAAGGATCCCTTCCTGTTGAGTGGGTGAAAGGAAAAGAGGTGTAAAGTCTTAAGAAGGTGCTAAACAATCTGCAGCTAGTATAAAACCCTCTATTTTTGCAGGGAAAATTTACAGTAAGGGGATCTTTTACCAAATACTGCTGGTAAATAAGTACAAGCAGTAACTTAGAAATTATCAAGGAAATATTTCAGTTGGATGAGATATAAAATTTAAGAATGTAAATTAGGGCATCGGCAAACCTATAGCATTTAGTGAATTTCCCCCGAACGGTTTTAGAAGCTAAGGAAAGAGAGGACTAGGGCTGATTCATTTAACAGTTACTGACAAACCACAGTGAAAATAATGCAGCATCACACTTACAGGAGACGTGAAAATGGACAAGATTAGTAGCCATTACAGATGTCTGTGATTTCTTGTTGAAATCTAATTATTGCAATATAATGTTGAGGTCTGAGCATTTCTGACCAGTTGTAGTAACTTGATGGAGGCTCCAAAATGAGTGAGGGACTAATTTATGAGGCCATATAAAAACAATTAAGTTCTCATAATTTAAGAAAAGGTTCAGGGGCACGGCTATGACTTTCCAATCTCTGAGGGGTACAAATATTAGGGGGAAAGAGAAATGTTTCCAAATGAAAAAGGGAAATATGAGGGAGCAAAAAGTGCAGGATGAAAATTACAGATCCTCATCAGTGAGCACGAAGAAGGAAGAGAGTAAGATGGCGGAATAGAAACCTCTAGCCTTCATCCCTCTGCACAGACACCAAATACAACAACTATCCATGCAAACAAGCATCTTCAGAAGAACCAAAAAAATCAGGTGAGTGATCATTACTACCTGGTTTTAATATTATATCAAGGGAAGAGGCACTTAATAGGACAGAAAAGACAATCTTGCATTGCCTACGACATCCCTCCCCCCTTCCCTGGTAGTCACTGAGTGGAGAGAGAATCTGTGCCCCCGCCGGGGTGGAAGGAAGAGTGAAGTGATTGTGGGACTTTGTATTGAAACTCAGGACTGCTCCCGCACAGGGGAGCATAGCACAGGGCAGAATTCTGCTGGTGTCCACAGAGGGAGCATTTAGACCAGCCTGGCCAGAGAGAAATCCTCTGCCCCTAAATCCGAGTTCTGGGTAGCCCCACCACTGGCAGAAAAAGAGCAACCTGGGGCCTGGTCTAAATTCGTAAGACAGTCAGGCCATACGGGCTGCAGTCCTTGGGCAATTCCTGTGGCTGTGCTGGCTTGGTGTCAGTGGACTTGGGGTGAACATGACCCAGTGAGACACCGACAGTGGTGGCCAAGCCAGTGCCTGTGTCACCCCATCCCCATAAGTACAGGCAGTGTGGCTCAGAGAGTCTTCCTCCACTTGGGGAAAGGAAAGGGAAGAGTTCAGAGGACTTTGTTTTGCAACTTGGGTACCAGCTCAGCCACAGTAAAATAAAGTACCAAGCAGACTCCTGAAGCCCCTGAGTCCAGGCTTTAGGCCCTTGAAGGCATTTCTGGACCCAATTTGGGCCAGAAGGAAACATGCTGCCCTGAAGGGAAGGACCCAGTCCTGGCAGGATTCACCACCTGCTGACTAAAGAGCCCTTGGGCTTTGAATAACCATCAGAGGTAGCCAGGCAACAGTCACCACAGGCACTGGGTGAGACTGTGCTGGCTTCTGGTGTGACCTGGTATTGGTGGCCACAAGGTGGTACCCATGTCACCCTTCCCCCAACTCCAGCAGCCCAGAACACAGAGTGAAGGAAGAGAATGAGAAACTTTGCCTGGTAATCCAGGGAATTCTCCCATATCTTACCCCAGTCCATCAAGGCAGTACCACTAGGAGTCTGCAAAGAGCCACAGCACTGTTGGGCTTCAGGCACCCCCAGTGCTGATATGGCTGCGGTGATCACAGCACCCAATTCCCTTTGAATACCCGAAAGCCTTCTCAAGAAGGACAGGTTCAAACAAACCCAGACTGCAAAGATCAAAATAAATACCTAACATTTCAATGCCCAGACATCAAGGAACATCTACAAGCATCAGGAACACCCAGGAAAACATGACCTCATCAAAGAAACTAAATAAGGTACCACTGACCAATCCCGAGTGACGGAGATATATGACCTTTCAGACAAAGAATTCAAAATAGCTGTCCTGAAGAAGTTCAATGAACTTCAAGACAACACAGAGGAAGAATTCAGAAGCCTATCCGAGAAACTTAACCGATGGAAATAAAAAAAAAAAAATCAAGCAGAAATTCCAGAGCTCAAGAATTTACCTGACAAACTGAGAAATGCATCAGAGTCTCTCAAAAGCAGAACTGACCAAACAGAAGAGAGAATTAGTGAGCCTGAAGACAGGCTATTTGAAAATACACAGTCAGAAGAGAAAAAAGAAAAATGAAAGAAGCATGCGTATAAGATCTAGAAAATAGCCTCAAAAGGCCAAATCTAAGAGTTACTGGCCTTAAAGAGAAGTAGAGAAAGAGAATGGGGTAGAAAGTTTATTCAAAGAAATAGTAACAGAGAACTTTCTAAACCTAGAGAAAGATATCAATATTCAGGTACAACAAGGTCATAGAACACCAAGCAGATTTAACCTAAACAAGACTACCTCAAGGCATTTAATAATCAAGATTCAAAAGGCCAAAGATAAAGAAAAGGTCCTAAGGGAAGCAAGAAAAAAGAAAAAAATAACATATAAAGGAGCTCTGATACATCTGGCAGTAGAATTCTCAGTGGAAACCTTACAGGCCAGGAGATAGTGGCATGACATAGGAAAAAGGTTAAGGAAAAAAACCTTGACCTTTAACCCTAGAATATTATATCCTGCAAAAATAGCCTTAAAACATGAAGGAGAAATAAAGACTTTCCCAGAAAAACAAAAGCTGATGGATTTCATCAACATTAGACTTGTCCCACAAGAAACGCTGAAAGGAGTTCTTCAATCTGAAAGAAAAGGACATTGACTAACAATAACAAATCACCTGAAGGTATACAACTAGCTGGTAACAGTAAGTACACAAATACAGAATACCCTATTGCTGTAACTGTGGTGTATAAACCACTTATATCTTAAGTAGGACTAAAAGACAAACCTATCAAGAATAACTATTCATACAACAGTATTTTGATAAATGGTATAAAAAAATATGGATGGAAACACAAAAATTTAAAGAGTGGGGGAGGGGGAGATGGAGTTAAAGGATAGAATTTGTTAGATTTCTCTTTGTTTGTAAGCAGAGTTATCATGTGTTTAAAAAAAATGGTTATGAAATGTTTTTGCAAGCCTCATGGTAATCTCAAATCAAAAAACCTACAACAGACACATAAAAACTAGAAAGTAAGAAATTAAAACACAGTATCAGAGAAAATCACTTTTAACAAAGGAAGACAGGAAGGAAGAAAGAGAGAACCACAAAACCACCAGAAAAAATAACATGGCAGTAGTAAGTCCTTACCTATCAATAATAACATTAATTGTGAATGGACTAAACTCTCCAATCAAAAGACACAGAGTGGCTGAATGGATGAAAAAACAAGAGCCAACCATGTGTTGTCTGCAAGAGACACACTTCACCTATAAAGACACACACAGACTGAAAATAAAGGGATGGAAAAAGATATTCCCTGCAAATAGAAACCAAAAAAGAGCAGGAGTAGCTATATTTCTATCAGATAAAATAGACTTCAAGACAAAAACTGAAAAAAAGAGATAAAGAAGGTCATCGTATAATGATAAAGGGGTCAATTCAGCAAGAGGACATAACAATTCTAAATACCTACATAACCAACACTGGCGCATACGGATATATAAAGCAAATTATTAACAGAGCGAAAAAGAGGGATAGACCCCAATACAATATAGTTGGAGACCTCAACATTCCACTCTCAGCATTGGACAGATCACCCAGACAGAAAATCAACAAAGAAATACTGGACTTAATCTGCACTATAGACCAAATGGGCCTAACAGATATTTACAGAACGTTTCATCCAACAGCTGAAGACACATTCTTCTGTTCAGCTCAGGGATCACACTTAAGGTTAGACCGTATATTAGGCCACAAAACAAGTCTTAAAAAATTAAAAAAAATTGAAATCATATCAAGTATTTCCTCTGACCACAATGGAATAAAACTAGAAATCAGCAACAAAAGGAACAGCTGGAAATATAATCATTGAGTATGAGATCTAAGGTAAGGATTTACTACAACTAGAGAACTGATTCTTTTAGAATTGCCCGCAAAGTTAGTTTGAGAGCAACATGGTCTAGGCCAGATTAATTGCTTGATAGTCTCATTTTGCTTTATGTCCCCAAATGGTGTTACGCTACTAAAGCTGCCAGAGTCGATTCCTGCTTCGAAAGGTTAAATGGGTGGAAATTTTGCCACCAGTGATCATTTCCCCACCAAAATGTTAAAGACTCTGAAATAGCAATTGTGAAAGAATTTCTAATAGCTTCCTTTCCAACCCTCAAATCAGTAATTTAAGTGATTTTATTTGTTTAAATGGCCCAGATACAAGAAATTTTCCAAAACTGCAGCTGGCTTGGAAAATTACAATTTGGTCTTCTGTTGGCCTGGTTCTTGGGAGCTGAGGAACTGATGTTTATCTTCCGTCGTCTTCTTTCCATCTGGTGTTCCCTAACAGCTTTCAATTACTAATCCTTTCTGTGGGTGATAAGATGAATGAGATTCACACAAATAATTTCCTGGGCCTCATATGAATTTTCTTTAATAATTACTGCATGGTATTCCCTGGTGGGGTCTAAATGGTCCCAATGCACGAATGATAGTCATGAGCTCAGGGAGACACCACTGGCCATCCTGGCTTCCTAGAACATATTCCTGAAGAGTTGCATCTAGCCACCACCCTCACAAACTATTTCATGACATAAAGACACATTTTGTTTCTACACCTAAGATGCTTTAACTGTGGGATGAAGAATGGCTCTCTCCACCTCCCAAGAACATTCTAAAGATTCCGAGTTCTCAAAGGGAAAAATATATAGTAGCAAATTAAGTTGAATTAATATAATTTCCTTTCTCAGTCTCAGGACTGACTTCTATTAGAGCCTTGGATTTGGCTGAATTCATAAAATATACTCATTTATTTGTTGATTTATTCAGTCAGTTAACAATTGTTTACATAAAACGGTACAGAACTGGAAGTGAAACAATACTGAGGGATTAAAGCCCGGACACTGGGGTGGAATGCTAGAATTTCGTATTAATTTCTGATCTATGATTCTGAAAATTCCATTTTCTTACCTACAAAAGTGTTTCCTGTGGTCTGCAAACTCAAATCTAAGCGAGTCTAACTTAGTATTTGTTGAACTCCTGTGATACTATACAGACGACACAGGCAGCTTGCCTCCTGTTTTCAAGATGCTAAGTGTTACTAAATAGGTAGAAATAATGAAACATTAAAATGAAAGTTCTTTTGAAGCATGACTTTACTCTTGTACATCTTTTCTTCTTTCCAGAGCCTAGCCTGTTTCCTTGCAAATAGGAGGCATGTAATACATGCTGAATTGAATGCAATTAATTTTGATAGGAGATGAGTTAGGTCAGGAGACTGAAGAAGAAATGGGGACAATATTCCTGCCTTGCTCTTGTTTAAATTCCAACATAACTTGTGAATATCAAGAAGAAATTGTTTATGTAGATGACTCATGGCAGACTATTTAGAAAATGAAATGTAAAGATATTAAGGGCAAAGAAAGGAGAGGGTGTGCCCAGCTGGGAGTCAAGAAAATAGGTAGACTTAAGGGAAATCTGAGTGATCTTAATGGGCTCAACGTGGAGTACAGGTTCAATAAAAGTTCACTGACACGCACAGAAGCAGAAGGCTTTGTCTTACATTCAGGGAAAGTAGTTAAAATATTGGTCTATACTAAAATACAAATACAACAGGAAAATAATAATTTTGTCCTTAACAGCCATTAGAACATTATTGAGCAAAGACATATGCTTCCTGATTAGAGATAAATAGCTCTATCACTGTATTATTAAAAGAGAAACTCTACTATCTTAATGAAGCAATTAGGAGCCTTTTGATGTTATCTTGTGAACTTAAAGGGTAGTTCAAGCATTGAAAAGACGGATTTTGAAGAGAAACCGGAACATGCTGTTTCTAGCAAAAGCTAGGGGAATAAATAGTACCTCAGACCCATGAAAGGGTATCTGGTTGGTGACTGCTCTGATCCCAGACAGCAATGATTCTTCCTTCTTTACCTTTATAAGGAAGGCTGCATTATAAAATCTCATTAATATTCCTACCCACCAGTGCATGGTATCCATAATCCCCATTTTAGAGACTGCGGCAAATTGAGACTTAGGAAGTTTAAGGACTTGCTCAAGATCACACAGACTAATATATACGGACCATGTAGGCTTTTTTTTTTTTTTTAAACTTTACTTGATTTCTTAAGGCGGATGTTTACAGAGGATAAGAGCACTAAGAGAAGTTCTGTGCAGAAATTGCAGTCTTCATCATAAATTACTAAACTGGCCTTTTAATGCAAATCAGTGACCCTGGAACATTTGGCAATTCTCTAAGGGCCTGTTCACCCCTGAAACAACTGATCTTAACCTTGAGCAAGCAAACAGTGGAGACTTGGGCATGTAAAATTAACTGGGGGAGAGAAAGAAGAAAGTAGATATAAGAAGGGCTAAGAAGAACAAAAAGATGAGCACAGCTTGAGCATGAACAAGGAATGACAAAAAAGGCCCCAAAGACTGGGAAGGCACAAAATCATGAAATCAACACAGTTTTCTGCAGACTGCTTCATGCCACCCACTCCTCTGGTATTGTTACTTTTATTCATACTTAAGTTTAAGTGTGGCCTTCCTGCTGATTTCTACATTGATATTATGTGGATACAGATAATGTGCTATATGTTTTTTAAAGCAAAGTAAAAGCATTTAGAAGAGTTGCTTTGTGAGAGACTAAGCCAATTAACAAACCCGACTGCCAGTGCCCCTTTTGCTGTTTTAGAAGACAAAGACGCCTATCATTTCATGGAAGTATCCAAAGAATTTTAGTAGTTATGGCAGTTTTGGGCAGAGACCCAATTACATTTCAACTTCAAATTGCATAAGGCTTTTCAATACATATGCAGTCTGGTGATCCCGAAGAAGTCTTTTAAAATGGAATTTAAGTGTAAAAGAAATTCCTTTAAAATTAATATGACAATGCATCAAACATTGCATTCATTTCAAACTTATAGGGGAAGAAAAAATATACACACACAGGTTAGTGTGTGGAAGTTCCATAAAACCAAAAAATTCATTTCGCACACCCTTGCCATCACAGGTGTCCTTATATCAGTGACAGGTTTAGAGCTCAGATAACTAAATCCAGAAAAAATTCTACCTAGATTCAGAGTTCTGGCTCACAGTATAGCTTCTGACATGCAAATTACATATATATTTTTGATAGTTTATATTATTAACAGTTATTTGAGACATTTCTAAAGCATGGTTTTTGAAGATTAAAATTATATTAAGTGCAAAATTGTCATAAAAACTATTGCATTCAGCCATTGGTCAAGTATCTGTTGAAGTAAACATATTCACTACTTGAAATAAGAAACTATTCAAATACAGCTCCAAGATAAATAAAAAGAAGTAACTAATAAAAGTTGGGCTCTTGGCCAGTCTGGACTGCTAAATTAAGCCATTTTAGAAGAGAAGGAAATCTGGCTTCTCAACATGCTGCAATTTCATGATTAAATGTATCTCAATTTCAAAAAAATTTTTAAGTTTCCAACTGATATTTCAAGCTGAGGAAGCAAGTTAAACAGTAAATAAGAAAACAACATAGC
>CAUYRT010005774.1:0-10306 GCA_963574885.1 Lepilemur ruficaudatus
GGTCCTAAGTCACCCACAGGGTGCCCAAGCTGGGTTGATGTCTCTCAGCCTCGGGATCGGCCCTGTTTTCCTGGAGACACCGGGCCAGCAGCGCCTGGGAGGGCTGGCGGGTAGGGAGCTCACAGTCTGAGTACCCCTCAGTCTGCTGTAGGACCCCAAATGGGAAGGTCCTGTTCCCTTGAGATGCCTCCGGGTGGTGGCTAAATTGTCTCTCCTGGCAGCTGCGGGTAGGGAAGGGGGAGGGAAGAAGGAGGCAATATGGCGTCTGCCATTAGGCTTGAGTCTGTGGGCTGGGAGGTGTCCCGGGGGAGCTGGGAGCCTGGTGCCGTGGCCACAAGAGGCTCACTGGTCACCAGCAGCAGCCGTCTCTGGGCTGGTGTTAGCAGGTCTCTCCAACCGCCCAGGGGCCCACTAGTAGTCCGAGATGCAAGGGAGGGGAAAGTTAGCCGCTCCACCTGCCCTTATTGCCGGTCTCCAGGCTTCTCGTGGGCTTTCTCCTTTCAGTTCTCCTCCCGTGGAGTCTCTCGTGGTCTCAGGTATCCCTCCTTCTGACCCTTGTCCAGTGTATGCTTGTCTGCTTGCTTATTTCTTCCGCTTTCTTCTAAAATCTGTCTTTTTTGCGGAGACACTCTGGCTGGTGGCTTTTCTCGTCCGCCATCTTTCTGTATGATTTTCTTAATAATTTCTTTAGCTAGCTTTATTGTAAGAATACATTATGTAATACATATAACATACAAAATGTGTTAATTGACCATTCATGTTATCAGTAAGGCTTCCAGTCAACAGTAGGCTATTACTAGTTAAGTTTGGGGGGTAGCCAAAAGTTACATGTTGATTTTCAACTGTGCAGGAGTTCTGTTCCCTAATCCCCACATTGTTAAGGGTCAACTCTGTTTGGTATATTGGGATAGCTGTATTCATAC
Organism: Lepilemur ruficaudatus; assembly: GCA_963574885.1. NCBI lineage: Eukaryota > Metazoa > Chordata > Mammalia > Primates > Lepilemuridae > Lepilemur > Lepilemur ruficaudatus. The sequence goes on from CAUYRT010005774.1 coordinate 924, forward strand.
TTGTAGCATACACATATATATTGCTTTTATAAATTACCTTTCATCCCCAGAAACTTAAAATATTTATCAGTATCACTTAGGAAAAAATCAGTTTTGTCTACTGACTCCAGTCACTCCAGTCTAAATGAATGCAGTCATTCACTAAATCGTGGTGGACATTTTTTCCCAAATGACTTTGCTGTATCTGTTCCTACAGTTGCTCTCCTTGCTTACACCCTTTTGCCTAGAGAGACACTATAGTGGAGCCACTCTTGTTTCACTTGTACCTACATTCACCTACACAAAATAGACACTTTTACTGATAAAAACAAATCTAGCTTTTTAGCTGATTTGGGGAGTAGTAAAGGATTTATATCACAAATGAGTTATTGGTCATCTTTAGTGGTTATACTTCAAGGAAATTTCATGTGTGTTTTTTAAGAGATTTGTCAACATCCTGCTGAAATCTCAGTTATTTTATTTTTATTTTTATTTTTTTGAGACATAGTCTCACTCTGTTTCCCAGGATAGAGTGAGTGCCGTGGCATCAGCCTACCTCACAGCAACCTCAAACTCCTGGGCTCAGGCGATCCTCCTGCCTCAGCCCCGAGCAGCTGGGACTACAGGCATGCACCACCATGCCCGGCTAATTTTTTTCTATATATTTTTAGTTGGCCAATTAATTTCTTTCTATTTATAGTAGAGACGGGGTCTTGCTCTTGCTCAGGCTGGTTTCGAAGTCCTGAGCTTGAGGGATCCACCTGCCTTGGCCTTCCAGAGTGCTAGGATTACAGGCGTGAGCCACCGTGCCCGGCCTAAATCTCAGTTATTTTAAAACAGCACAAAACTGAGTTTTTAGAAAAGGAGTAGATTCCCATTTTAGCTGCATTATTCTTTTCCAGGATTTTTTGTTTATTTAAAAATTTTTATTTTTATTTTCATTTTTTATTTTTATTTTTATTTTTTTGAGACAGAGTCTCACTTTGTTGCCTGGGCTAGAGTGCCATGGCATTAACCTAGCTCACAGCAACCTCAAACTCCTGGGCTGAAGCAATCCTTCTGCCTCAGCCTCCCGAGTAGCTGGGACTACAGGCATGCACCACATGCCCGGCTAATTTTTTCTATATATATTTAGTTGGCCAATTAATTTGTTTCTATTATTAGTAGAGACAGGGTCTTGCTCTTGCTCAGGCTGGTTTTGAACTCCTGACCTTGAGCAATCCACCTCCCTCGGCCTCCCAGAGTGCAAGGATTACAGGCGTGAGCCACTGCGCCCGGCCTTAAAAATTTTTATTTTTGAGATAGAGTCTTGCTCTGTTGCCTAGGTAGAGAGAGTGCTGTGGCATCAGCCTACCTCACAGCAACCTCAGACTGCTGGGGTTTTTTGGCAGCAATCCTCCTGCCTCAGCCTTTGGAGGAGTTGGGACTACAGGCACACACTACTGCACCTGGCTAATTTTTTCTGTTTTTAGTAGAGACGGGGTCTCGCTCTTGTTCAGGCTGGTCTCAAATTCCTGACCTCAAGAGATCCTTCCGCCTTGGGCTCCCAGAGTGCTAGGATTACAGGCATGACTACCTCGCCCGGCCCTGTTTATTTAAATTTTTGCGGTATGAGATGCTTGCTTTTGGGATGGATCATTTTATTTATAACCTGAGATGACAAATTTATTTTTATCCTTTATCAAAAAATTATAAACTTAAAAATGGCAGTTAAAATTTTAAAAATAGTAATTTTCAATACTCAGTGTATTTCAGGTAGTCATAGTGCTTGAAACTGCACAGTGAATAGCTGCTCCCAGTCTACTATGATTATAGTTTAATGCCATTATAGAGGCCCCTGTGGCTCCTGTGGTAACAGGGGAAGCATGGCTTATGGAGGACAAGTGGGTCTTGAAGAAGAAAAGATGCTCACCAAGAGAATCGGAGTGATTAGGGAAGCCATTAGAGATTGTCATATTCAAAAGCACAGAATAAAAAGGGGAGCAATGTGAGAAAGCAAGTGAATTGGTTTTGACCAGCTGATTTGGGGGATTGGGGTGGGAGAAATAGTGCAGATTTTGGAAATTTATGTGATTGCTAGATTAGGATGGGTCTTGTGTTAACAAACAGGAGGTGTGAGGTCTTATTTGCAGTAAGTGCTGTTGAGGTTGTTTAAACAAAAGAACTACATTGAACAAAAGAACTACATTGAATAGTGGATAAGGGGGATGGGAGAGGAATTCTTATACTTTATTAGGTACTTATTGATATTAGACCATTATAATCTCTAATGGTAATTTTTTGTTTCTGTAGATATATATTTATAGATATATTTTATCATAAGGTACATTTTGACTCAATTTAAATGATAAAGGAGTACAAATGCTTCAGAAATTTAATTGATGGTTTTAATTGATGAAAGTCCTAAAGTTTATATATAAATGAAATGAGTGTTCTAAGATTTTACATTTAGAAGGTTTTAAGTTATATATTGTCAGTAGTAACCTTTCCCTTTCCCCTCCTCCCCTCAAAACTATAGGTATTTACCTCCTGAGTGTTTTGTAGTTGGAAAAGAACCACCAAAGATTTCCAACAAAGTTGATGTGTGGTCAGTTGGAGTAATCTTCTTTCAGTGTCTTTATGGTAGAAAGGTAAGTTACACTAACTTCAAATGTATAGAGACTAATTAAGTTGAATTTTCCCCTCTTAAATGCAACATTTTACTAATTTGAAATAAATTTCAATCCTTCAAGGAATGCTAAGCTAATTCTCTATTTTTTCCTGAAATTTCCATGGATCAGAATTATTTTAATAATAACCACCAAATAAACACCAGTTTATTTGGCCTGCTTTGCTGTCTCTCTCGCTCTCTTTTTTTTAAAAGGAAAATTAGTAACTATCTGTTAACATACTAATATTTTTTACTATTAGGAATACTGGAGTTAAACAATTTTCCTTATCCTTCATTCTTTCCACTTCCTCTAATAAATACACAACCACCCCCAACCCCACATAGTTTGGCCTGGTCATTATTTCCTCCTGTGCCTCCTCAGGGAAATAACATCAAACTTAGTTTTAACATCACCGAGCACATAATCATCAGTCTGGCCAAAGTTAAAGTGAGGGAGAAAATCCTACAAGCTGTAAGACTTGTAAATTACAAAGGAAAACCCATCAGACTAACAGCAGACTTCTTAGCAAAAATCTTACAAGATTTTTAGTCTTTAGTCTTCTTAAACAGAGTAACTATCAGCCAAGAATTTTGTATTCTGGAAAACTAAGTTTCATAAATGAAGGAGAAATAAAATTTTTCCCACACAAGCAAACACTGAGGGAATTTGTCACCAATAGACCTATCCTATAAGAAATGCTCAGAAGTGCTCTAAACACCGAAAAGAACTGTTGATATTCCCAGTGTAAAAACACTCAAAAGTAAAAACTCACAGCTCCTACAAAACGGTAACACAGGGGAGAATAAAAAGCAACTAGGTAACAATCAACATGATGACTGAGATAGTATTTCACATATCAGTATTAACACTGAATGTAAACAGTGTAAATCCCTCAATTAAAACAGATGTATTGATGGAATGGATTAAAAAACACAACCCAAATATCTGCTGTCTCCACGAAATTCATTTAACTCATAGTCTCATAGACTCAAGGTAAAGGAGTAGAAAAAATATTCCACCCAAATGGAAACCAAAAGTAAGCAGGAGTAGCTATTCTTATTGCATAAAATACACTTTAAATCAACAACAGTAAAAAAAGACAGAGATGGTAATATGTAATGATAAATAGATCAATTCAACAAGAAGATGTATCAATCCTAAAGATATATGCACCTAACACAGTTTTATGCACCTGGACCTCACAGATGTGTAAAACAAATACTCTTATACCTGGGAAATGAAATAAACAGTAAAAGGTTATCAAATATGAAATGTCTGATTTCAAATCAAAAGTATAGTTTATTATTAACATATCTGAAACAAGAAGCAGTACAGTTGATCAAAGTGTGCGCCTGAATTATCAACACAGTTTTGCCAAGGAGCTTGTTTTTTTTATTTTTATTTATTTATTTTGTATTAATTTTTTTTGAGACAGAGTCTCTCTCTGTTGCCTGGGCTAGAGTGCTGTCGCATCAGCCTAGCTCACAGCAACTCTCAAACTCCTTGGGCTCAAGCAATCCTTCTGCCTCAGCCTCCCAAGTAGCTGGGACTACAGGCATATGCCACCATGCCCAGCTAATTTTTTTTTCTATATATTTTTAGTTAGCCAATTTCTTTCTATTTTTAGTAGAGACAGGGTCTCGCTCTTGTTCAGGCTGGTCTCGAACTCCTGACCTTGAACAATCCTCCTGCCTTGGCCTCCCAAGAGTGCTGGGATTATAGGCGTAAGCCACCACGCCCAGCCCCAAGTAGCTTGTTTATGGCAGCAGTGAAGAAGCCTTGAGAGCAAGTAGTGATGAAATCACCAAAGGTGTTTTCCACAGCTTGTTGAGAAATGAATATTTTTTCTTGTAAGAAGTGGTCCAAAGCCTAGAAGAAGTGGTAGTCAGTCGATCTAAGAGCTGGTGAATACAGTAGATAACAGAGAGTTTCCAAGTCCAGCTTTTATAGTTTTTTTTTTTTTTTTGAAACAGAGTCTCACTCTGCTGCCCGGGCTAGAGTGAGTGCCGTGGCGTCAGCCTAGCTCACAGCAACCTCAAATTCCTGGGCTCAAGTGATCCTACTGCCTCAGCCTCCCGAGTAGCTGGGACTACAGGCATGTGCCACCATGCCCAGCTAATTTTTTCTCTATATATTTTTAGTTGTCCAATTAATTTCTTTCTATTAATAGTAGAGATGAGGTCTTGCTCAGGCTGGTTTCGAACTCCTGACCTGGAGCAATCTGCCTGCCTCGGCCTCCCAGAGTGCTAGGATTATAGGCGTGAGCCATCGCTTCCGGCCAAGCTTTTATGGTTTGAGCAGCATTGTTTGTGTGACATGTGGTCAAGCATTGTCTTGCAAGAGGATTGGCCTATCTGTTGACCAATTCTGACTGCTTCAGTCCTAAGCATCCTCATCATTTCATCCAATTGGTTGCAGTAGACATCCGCTGTAATATATTGACCAAGTTTCATGGGGTTTTAGTGGATAATACCAGTGCTAAACCACCAGATACCATTAGCTTTTTTTGACGAATATTTGGTTTGGGACTGTTTTGACACTTCATCTTTATCCAACCATTGTATCAAACAATTGTGGAAAAGAATCCTTTTTAATCAAATGTAACAATATGGTATAGAAATGTTTTGCATTCATGTTGTGATAACAAAGAAAGGCAAGCTTTGAGATGATTTCTCTTCTGATGCTTGTTTAATTCATGTGGAACCCATCTATCCAGCTTCTTTACTTTGCTGATTTGTTTCAAGTGGTCCAATATTGTTGAAATATCAACATCAAACCTTGCTGCTAATTCACTCGTAGGTTGAGATGGATTCGCTTCCACTACAGCTTTCATGTCATCATCATCTACCTTGGTCTCTGGTCACCCATGTGGCTATTTTCAAGATTAAAATCACCAGAATGGAACTTCTCCAATCATCTATGTACTGTGTTCCTTAGCCATATCTTTCGCAAACACCACATTGGTATTTCGAGCTGTTTGCGCTGCATTGGTTCCATGATAGAACTCATTCAAAAATAACATGAATTTTTTACTTATCCATGATTTCACAAAAATTGCTCTAAAAAAAAAAGAAAGATAATCACAAGCCAAAATCTGCATTTGAAAGATTGAGGATGTACCTTCACAAGAAAACTAAAACTAGAAGTGTCAAAGTGAAATGTCAGAGATATCAACTGTCAAACGTACTACTTAAGGAAATTGGACATTTCATACTTAACAATAATAGGGGAACTTCAGCACTCCACTGATAGAACTAGACAGATCATTGAGGCAGAAAATCAACAAAGAAACAGTGGACTTAAATGGGACTCTAGAATAAATGGACCTGACAGACATTTACAGAACATTCTACCCCAGAACTGCAGAACATACATTCTTCTCATCAGCACATGGGACATTTTCCAAGATAGACCATACATCTATCTTGGAATATGAGACAAAACAAGTCTCAGCAAAGTTTTAAAAAATAAAATCATACTACATATCCTCTCAGACCACAGTAGAATAAAACTAGAAGTAATTCCAAGAAGAACTCTCAAAACTATACAGATACGTGGAAGTTAAACAAACCTGCTGCTGAACAATCTTTGGGACAACAACAAAATCAAGACGGAAATCAAAAAATGTTTTGAATTGAATGACAGTGACAACACAAGCTACCAAAATCTATGGGATACAGCAAAAGCAGTGCTAAGGGGAAGTTCATAGCGCTCAATGCCTTCCTACATCAAAAAGACAAAAGGTCACAAATTAACAACATAATGTCACATCTCAAGGACCTAGCAAAACAAGATCAAACCAAACTCAAAGCTAGCAGAAGACAAGAAATAACAAAGAACAGAGCAGAATTAAACAAAACTGAAACCAAAAAGACAATACAAAGGATCAACAAAGCAAAAAGTTGGTTCTTTGAAAAAATAAAATTTATAGACCACTAGCTAGATTAACCAAGAAAAGAAGCGAGAGGAATCAGATAAGCTCAATCAGAAATGAGAAAGCAAACATTACAGTTGATAGCACAGAAATATGAAAGATCATCCAAGACTACTATGAATACTTTCATACACACAAACTAGAAAATCTAGGGAAAATGGGTACATTTTTGGAAAAACACAACCCCCCAAGCTTGAATCAGGAAGAAATAGAAATCCTAAACAGACCAATAATGAATATCGAGATAGAATTAGTAATAAAAATCTTCCAATAAGAAAAAGCCCAGGACCAGATGTATTCACAACCAAATTCTACCAGACCTACAAAGAAGAACTGGTACCTGTCAGTGAAGCCAGTATCACCCTGATACCAAAGCCAAGAAAGGACACAACAAAAATAAAACTATAGACCAATATCCCTCATGAATATAGATGTAAAAATCCTCAACAAAATACTGTCAAACTGGATCCAACAGCACATTAAAAAAAAAAAGCAAGCAGTTCACCACAATCAAGTGAATTTCATCCCAGGGATGTCAGGATGGTTCATGATACACAAATCAATAAATGCGATTCACCACATTAACAGAATTAAAAACTGTATGATCATCTCAATAGATGCAGAAAAAGCATTTGGCAAAATCCAGTACCTGTTCATGATAAAAAGTTGGCATAGAAGGAACATACCTCAAAATAATAGAAGCCATATATGACAGACCCACAGCCAACATCATCCTGAGTGGGGTAAAGTTGAAAGCATTCCTCCTAAGAACTGGAACAAGACAAGGAGTCCACCATCACCACTTCTATTCAATGTAGTACTAGAAGTCCTAGCTACAGCAATCAGGCAAGAGAAATAAAGGGCATCCAAATTGTAAAAGAGGAGGTCAAATTATCCCTATTTGCCAATGATATGATCTTATATTTAGAAAATCCTAAAGACTCCTAGAATTGATAAATTGAGTAAAGTCTCAGGATACAAAATAAATGTACACAAAACAGTAGAATTTCTGTATACTAATAAAACCCACTGAAGCTGAAAGTCAAGTCAAGAACTCAATACCATTCATAATAGCTGCAAAAAAAAAAAAAAGCCTAGGAACAAATATATTTAACCAAGGAGGTGAAAGATCTCTACAAGGACAAATACAAAACACTGAAAAAAATAATACTGTTCACCACAAACAAATGGAAAAGCAGCCCCTGCTCATGGATTGGAACTGTCAGTATTGTTAAAATGTCCATGTTGCCCAAAGTGACATACAGATTCAGTGCAATTCCTATCAAAATACTAAAAATCATTTTTCACAAAATTAGAAAAAATAGTCCTAAATTCACATGGAATTTTTAAAAAAGCCCCAATAGCCAAAGCAATCCTAAGCAAGAAAACCAAATCTGGAGGTATTGCATTACCTGCCTTGAAATTATACTACAAGGCTATAGTAACCAAAACAGCATGGTACTAGTATAAAGTGGACACACAGCTCAATAAAACAGAATAAGAAATAAAATCACTGGGAGGCTGAGGCGGGTGCATCCCTCAAGGTCAGGAGTTCAAAACCAGCCTGAGCAAGAGCGAGACCCATCTCTACTAAAAATAGAAAGAAATTAATTGGCCCACTAAAAATATATAGAAAAAATTAGCCGGGCATGGTGGTGCATGCCTGTAGTCCCAACTACTTGGGAGGCTGAGGCAGAAGGATTTCTTGAGCCCAGGAGTTTGAGGTTCCTGTGAGCTAGGCTGATGCCACGGCACTCTAGCCTGGGCAACAGAGTGAGACTGTCTCAAAAAAAAAAGAAAAGAAATAAAATCATATAGATATAACCAACTGATCCTCAACAAAGCAGACAAAAATATACACTGGGAAAAGGATACCCTATTCAGTAGAAGGTGCTGGGAAAATTGGATAGCCACATGTAGAAGAATGAAACTGGATCCCTATGTCTCTCACAAAATTTAACTCAAGATGGATTAAAGGCTTCAGTGTAAGACCTGACACCATCAAAATTCTAGAAGAAAACTTAGGCAAAACTCTTCTGGACATTGGCCTAGGCAAGGAATTCATGACTAAGATCTCAAAACCAAATACAACAAAAGCAAAAATAAATACTTGGGACTTAATCTGAATAGTTTCTGTACAACTATGGAAATAGCAGAGTAAATAGACAACCTAGAGAATGGAAGAAAATATTCACAAACCGTACATAGTGCAAAGGAATAATATCCAGAATCTACAAAGAACTTAAATAAGAGAGAAACAACCGCATTAAAAAGTGGGCCAAGTGGCCGGGCGCGGTGGCTCACGCCTGTAATCCTAGCACTCTGGGAGGCCAAGGCGGGTGGATTGCTCAAGGTCAGGAGTTTGAGACCAGCCTGAGCAAGAGCGAGACCCCGTCTCTACTAAAAATAGAAAGAAATTAATTGGCTAACTAAAAATATACAGAAAAAATGAGCCGGGCATGGTGGCGCATGCCTGTAATCCCAGCTATTCGGGAGGCTGAGGCAGAAGGATTGCTTGAGCCCAGGAGTTTGAGGTTGCTGTGAGCTAGGCTGACGCCACGGCACTCACTCTAGCCCGGGCAACAGAGTGAGAGTGTGTCTCAAAAAAAAAAAAAAAAAAGTGGGCACAAGACAAGAACATTTTTCAAAAGAAGATACACAAATGGCCAACAAACATGAAAAAGGAAAGAAAACTGACACCACCACGTGACCACAACAATTATCTAGCAATGGATCCCAATCAAGACGAATTCCTCATAATGCCAGATAAAGAATTTCAAATATTGATTCTACAGAAGCTCAGGAGATGCAAGAGAAAT
>CAUYRT010005777.1:0-11087 GCA_963574885.1 Lepilemur ruficaudatus
TAACTCTCTGAAATCACTGTTGTATGCAAACCAAAACTCAGAACCAAAATCTTCTCTTGTGAGGGTCAACTACAGCACTGTCCAACAAATGCACTGTCCTCCCCACTCTTCAGAAAGCCCTCTGATCACCCCTGCTCATAACTCTCTTTTGGGAAGGGTGACTTTCCTGACACTAATTCTTTTCTGTTCTAAATATCAAAACCACAATACCCATCCCTGTATGTCTTTGTCATTGAAATGCTGATTCTTTGGTTTGCTCAAAATTGCCTAATATTACCATTTTCTTGAAGCTGTGACCCTTGATTTTGAAGGTCTCATGAAACTGTAAGGTTTAGATTCTTCTCTGGACAGCTGTGTGCTTTCCCCTAATTACAAAATAATGCAGCACAAATAGACAGGATGCGATCCCATCACAGACCGTGCCTCTAGAGAGATCCGCCAGCCCATGGGGAGGGACCCACATAGTTCAGGCTGTCTACCTGTGGACAACTACACTAAACCATACAAAACTTCACTCCAATTATTGGTCATTAGTGTGTTTTAAATGAGAAAGAGAATGCAAGTCTGTAAGGTGATAGAGAAAAATTGGGTGATCATATTAACAATATCATTTGCAGAGAAAGAACGTGTGCAGTAGTGTCTAAAGTCAGAGTGGCGAATCTGCTCTGGCGTGATGTCCCTGAGAAGAGCCCCTTTGCAGCTGGTCCATGCCAGCCAGGAACGGCCCTGTTTGTTCCTTGTGTGCCATTAGGAAAAGTGCTGGGAAACACAGCATGAGGTCATAGACTATCTCTGTCAAGAAAGAAGTGGGGTCACTTATGACTGGAAATGTTTGAGCTGTAGAAACTGTCAGAAAACTAAAGGATACTTTTCTTTAAGGCATCACTATTTTGTTGTCCTCAGGACAGAATGAAAGACACCTACGTGGGCGTACACACACACACCACACACATGCAGGCACACACACACCCTTGTCCTTCTCACCAGAAAAAAATGTTGTATTGGAGAGTAATACAGACAGGGAAGGAACAGGCAGACCTTTGACAAGACGTTCATTTATTGTTACAAAGTGATTTGTATCTAGTCTCTTCATTGCCAAATGACTGCAGCATGTAATAATGGAAACTTGGAAATTAAAAAAAAAAAGCACAATTCACCTCTCACTCCATTGATCAATAGTAGCCATAGAATGCTTAATATCCAGAAAAAACCTTTGACTCAGAAGTCTCCTTTGCCTTTGAATGGAAAAACAAAGGCTTTGCCATTTCATTGGTGTTTCAGTCCTAAAGCATTGGTCCTTACCTAGGGATGGAGTGAGGACCAATTTAAATTTCCCTTCTCAAGTAATTTTCTGGTGACTGTGCCTGCACTTTGCATTTTCAGTCAGCATTTCTGTATCTTATTTGTCTCCCTTGGATGGAATAAGAATTTCTTCAAATTATTTTGTTTGTTTTTATGGTGACGATAAGACATCAAGATTTTGGAAACAGAGGGAAAATCCCCCTTGGCCAATGGCTGATTTAAAGATGTAATGGATCCTAACACGCGGCAAATCTAATGCTGGTCCAAACTGACCTTCCGGCTCAGATGGTTTGGAAACCAGGCTGTGGTAAACGCTGTCTGATTTAGAAGTTTTCCTGAATCCTGCTACTTCCTATCATATATCAGGGGCTGTGACTACTTTATATGTGTGTCTGGGAAAGACCATGAGTGATACATCTAAGAGACTTGGGAGCAACTTTGTATTTTTCTACATTGCCCAATATCCCAACTCCCCACTCCCCCACTCCTTCAAAAAGACTAACTGACCACTTTTTTTTTTTCACTTAAAATGAATCAGTGAATTCCATGGGTTAACTTGTACATTCTTACATCTTAGACTGCCTCTGCCGTTTAGATGGATTTCAGTGGAAAAACTGGCACTCATTTAGGCAACAAAATGGTAGCATCGGGGAGGCATTGTCCCATTATTTTATCATTTAAATTTATTTAGGGTTTTTAGAATTTTTAAGTGAGCTCACATTCACTTGCATTTCATTTTCACGTCAGGAAGTTGAGCCTTAGAGGAAGTGACTTACCTTGACTCACACATGACCTTCCCAAGAGAGGTGTGGTTAGAACTAGAGTGCGTTCCACTTGTGGCAATGTTCACATAGCAAGTGTGCTCATTAATAGCTTGCATTCATGTATTGTTTTATAATGGCCAGTTTCCACATACATCTTCTCTTTTAATCACACACATATTGTGTGACAAATATATTCCCTTGTACAGAGTAGAGACCGTAGATTATAAGCTCCCACAGGGGAGGGGCCTCGTCCACCTGTGCGCCGTCCCGTCCACGTGGCCTGCTGTTTTGTCAGTGCTCAGTGCTCACCTGTCCACTGGAGGAGTACATGAGGGTGGACTCACTCAGGGTCTCACAGTTGAGAAGAGTAAATGTGGCCTTTTATCACTGACAAGTTGTTATTAGACTTCTGCTCAAACACATTCGATGATGAGAATAGCTGTGGTACATATCCTTTTTAATTTAATTAAATTTTGTTTTTTTCTGTTTGTTTTTGCCTGCACAGCTCCTCAAGCTCCTGTCTTCTACTCAGAGTGGTTCTGTTGATGTCAGTTATGGTTGCTGGCCTCTTGGGGGTAGACACATGACTGAGGGTGGGTCTGTCACAGAATACATCCCCTGTCTACAGTGACTGGTCCTAGAAGTGGCCACTTAGGGAACCTGTGATGGTTCTCCATTATAACTCCCGAATGAAAGGTGGGAGAGAGAGGGCTGCTCTCTTTTTCTCTGTGATTTCACGCTCCGGTATTCTTGATGCTTCTGGTGGCCCTCTTAGGTCTTGTACATCAAGAGGCTGCCTGGGAAAGAAACCAAACAGAGACCAAAGCTCAGAAATGGAGAGCACGATGGCAACTATTCAAACCTCTAAATCTTCTGTGCCTAGAGCTAGCCCTACCCTCCGCTTCTCAAGTGTGTGAGCTGATGTTTCCCTTTTCTTTCTTTTTTTCTGTTTTTGTTTTTCCACTTGTAAGCCAAAGAGACCTGACTAATATGACCACCATTCCATAATGATACAGTTTTGGCTTTTAAAAAATGTTTCCTTATATGGAGCCCTGATCTCCTTTTTGGAGAGAGGAAGATCAAATGTGACCCTTTCACGTAACAACGTTTCCAACACTTGGAGGAAACCACTCTCTCTTTTCTCTGGCTTCTGCTTAGGTCTTTTCTTCCTTGGGTTCTCAGTCCTGTTCCTTCAGCTGCTCTTCATGTGACATGATGTCCCGTTCCATCTTAGTCGCTTACATTTCAGTGCGTCTCCATTTGCTCACAGTATCTTCACATGAGGGAGAGTTAAGCACACTGGTTAGAGCAGTTAATAGGATGATAATCTTCTTTCGTTCACAAATTGTATTATTATCTTTCACCGCTCCTGAAAGTCTCATTGGTCTTTTGTTGTAATAAAAATATCATCAGTTGAATCTCCCAAGCCTGGACATTGGTTGATTATAAAGTATGCCTCCCACACGACTCAATAATTTTTTTTTCTTTTTAACAATTTTGTATTTGTTTCAAAGTGACATCCATTTAGTTAGAAATGTTCCGTCTTTTCTACTCATTGATATTTATTTTGAGTCTATCAGGAAATGTATCTGCCATTTCCTTTGACTTTATATTTTCAGGAAGCTATGTTTAAAGATTATGTTTTTCAAATTCTTATTTATTTTTTCTGATAGCATCAAGGAAGCTAAACATTTCCATGGAATAATGCTATTTATAAGTCAAAGATAGTTAATAGTTTTCTTAGATGAATGTAAAATCAATTTATTTGTGAATCTTTTACTTTCCTAAGTCTTTATTCATTCTCCAGTGACTATTAGTACAAAGAATGTGATTTTCTTTGAGTTCCTGTCTGAGACACTATGAAAAAAAATAACAAAATTACTTCTTTGCTTCATTTGCCAAATATTTTGCACAGTGCTTATTTTGTATTTTTTCCCATATTAAGTGTAAGAAGAGACTCATTGGCACATTATAAATAAGCGATTAATGCTGAAAAGGGAGCTATTTTCAAAGGCAGCATTTCCCAAGGAAATAAAGAAGAGGTGAGATCAGCACCCGAGAGATTCTGCAATGTCTTCTGTTTCCCTCCTTCTCTTTGTACGACAAAATAAAAATTGAGAAAGAATCCAGCTAATTGAGTCAAAGACATGCTGCTTTAGGTATGGCAATTTTTTCATCCAAAAATATATACTTGGCTTAAATTATATTATTAACGTTTATATTTTAGTTTTAGATTTTCCCTCCTTACACAGCTGGATAGGAACATTTTCATGTCTCCCCATTTTAAATCTGCTCAAACAAAACCCTAAATGAAAGTGATACCAATTTATGATTTTTGATGTAGATTTATTTATTTATTTTTATTTATTGTTTTATGTTTTGAGACAGAGTCTCTCTCTGTTGCCCAGGCTAGAGTGCCGTGACGTTAGCCTAGCTCACAGCAACCTCAAACTCCTGGGCTCGAGCGATCCTTCTGCCTCAGCCTCCCGAGTAGCTGGGACTGCAGGCATGCGCCACCATGCCCGGCTAATTTTTTCTGTTTTTGGTAGAGATGAGGTCTTGCTCTTGCTCAGTCTGGTCTTGAACTCCTGAGCTCAAGCGATCCGCCCGCCTCAGCCTCCCCGAGTGCTAGGATTACAGGCGTGAGGCACCACACCTGGCCTTGATACAGATTTTAAATAAAGTTTCTGTAGGAGATAGAGCGGGGGTGACACACGGCATACTACAATCCCTCTCCTCCATTAAATATTTTTATTTTCTCTAAGAGTCTCTTCTCCATCATTCCACCACTGCTGTTCTTTATTATCCTCTCTTTCTTCTTAATGGTTCCTGTATTTTGTCATTCAGATTTTTTTCTTCAGAACCTCAAACCCTTTTACCTTTTGTTTTACAGAGCACCTACCACAACCTTTACCACAACCCTTTTGTTTGGCAGGTAATCCTTTTCATTACAGTTGGTTTATTATTTTGGTTTAGAAATCTTTCTTCTAAATAAATACAAGGCTTTCTCTGAAAAGGATTTTGTTTTATTTTTCTATCTTGTTACAGTTTCTTCTGTCGTTACATAATTCTGTGGTTGGGGAGAGTTGTAAAAACTAATTCAGAAGCAGGACCTGGAACTTATTTCTCCAAACTCCTTGACTTACAAATCGCTTTAAACATCTTGGCACTAAACCCCAAGACTTTTAAGTAATTTATTTGTGTGTGGCTATCTATTACAATAAAATATCCGGAACTTGTATCTAGACTTTGCATATTACATGGTAAACTTTGATCTGAAACTGTTTTCTAAGTATAAGGGTTAAAAATAAGTGCTAGTCTAGATTCTGCTGAAGATTATTTCTGTCCTAACATTCCATGATTTTTACCACATTCACTCTTGAAAAGGGAGGAAGAAAACATGAATTGGCAAGGATTCTTATTTAATTGAAGTTTAATTGAAGTGGATTGCCTTAAGAAGAAATTGACTTAAACCCTATGTGCACAATGTGTTCACATGCAGGCAGCCTCTAAGATCATCAGCTGTAAGAAACAGGAAGAGACTTTGAAGTAGATAACTTCTCATGCGTTTCAGCATATTCCCTGGTGGAATTTTACTTTTGTATCATGTTTTTCCAAGTTCTCCTCCAGATGTTATATAGTCGTCTTTTTTTCTTCAGGAAAAGTTTAGACATCTTGTATACAGGCATCAAGATCAAAAAACGGAGGCGTCAGCTCAATTTTACAAAAATGTCCCATAGTATCTTGTTCAAAGATGCTGGAATCATTCAAGCAGATCCTTCTATCTGGTTTCCATACTGTCCAAATAATCCTCCTTGAAATCCTATATGACCTTTGGTTTAATGCCCATGTTAAGAAAGTTGGGCCAGTAGTTAAAGACTTATTCAATCATGTTTCTGGCTTTGGGGGTATATAAATTATTGGTTAATCAGTAAAAGTTCAATGGAACAAACATTCTCTGTACAATTAATTATACTATAATTTAATTAATTAATTATAGATTGCTTAAGAATCTTTTAAAAAATAAATGAGACATAGGTTTGTTTAGACAAGGGTCTATAGAAGAGGGTTGTTAATACTATAGTGGGGAATGGAGTCACACACCTGGTTCCCATGCATTTTTTATGAAGATAGAGAGAGCTGTCAGGTTTCAGATCATTCAAGACAGAGACACAAGCAAAGGCATGGAGAATGTGGAGGAAAATAAATAGATTTGACTAAGGAGAACCCTATCGCTATACCAGTAGATATTGTAGTGTTAGTGTAAATATAAGATTAATGCATATTAGCTGGAAAGAAATGATGAAAAATTAATCTCCTTCTCCCCCCCATTTGAACTGTATAATTAAATAGGACATTCACCTTAATATCCAGGTAACATTAACCAGCTTATATTAATTCAATTATATTAATGAAAATCATCATAGAAAGCTGGAAAAAATCAAAAGAAACCAAAATTTTGACTTCCAACTCAAATCTTACATAATTACTTTAAAATATTCAAACAGGAGGTTTGGGGAAGAGAGTGAGTTGTATTTAATTGGGGAAGGGAAGAAAGGGAAAGACAGAGAGTCACCATTCTTGGAGTACTGCTCTGTACCAGGCAGTGTACCAGTTACTGTGCCCACATTGATTCACTTGGAATTCATTTGGAAGCAGCGTTAACTAACATGAATGAGTCCTTACCCTTGCCCCCATCTTTCCTTGCCATGAAGCAATTGACAGGGCCCTAGGAAACCTCTGAGAAGATAGTGAGGATATTCAACACACTGTTCATTCTAAAACCATAGTTAAGACATAGTATATGGCTTTGATATATTAGTATATGCTTTTAATCAGTGGCTTTAAGGTTTAGAGAGGACAGTTTCAAACACATTTCTGTGCTGATTCTAAGGTGTTTTCAATGAATGCTCTAAAAAGCTTTCAGTTTTTCATTTACGTGGGCAGATTAGATGGATGGTACATTGGCTCTTAAAGGCTTTCTCTGTCTCTCAATGAGGGTGAACTGAAAGAAGCATTGGGTAGAGTGCAGCTTTTGCCCTGGCAGGAGGAACCAGACATTTTAACAAATAAACACTAGAATCTGTGAATGGCTTGATTATTATTTTTTCTGTAATGTGATTAAGAGCTCAGGACTAGTTAATTAGCAGCAGCAGGGAGAGAGAGAGAGAGAGAGAGAGAGAGAGAATGCATGTGAGAGTTCTATTAGTGAAGTTCTCATAGTTAAACTAAAATAATCCTAAGGGAGATGAGAGAAAAAAGAAAAAAATGTATGTGCGTTAGACGTAGAGAAATAAAATAACTCTTGGCAAGAAAACAGCAGTCTGGCATCTCTGAAAACATTTTAATCAGCTGAGATCAGGCTGTTTATTAGGCTTAAAATACTATCTTTATCCACAAAATCCTGTTAATTTTAGCCAAAAATGGGTAGGGTTTATGTATAAGAAAGAAATAGAACTACTTTGTGGATCTTGGTCTGCCAACATTGGTTTATTTGTTAATTAATTAATTCATTTATTCATTCAACAAATATTACTGAGCATCTCCTCATGCCAGTCAGTGTTCCAGGCAATGAGGACGGGCCAGAATAACGAACAAGACAAATAAGGCCCTTAAGGAACTTACATTTTACTAGAGGATTTTTTTTTTCACCTTTACTAAAAAAATTCTCCTAAATATCTTCAAAAGTAATTGTAATCTATAGCTTGTATTTCTTTGTTCT
The DNA here is from genome assembly GCA_963574885.1 of Lepilemur ruficaudatus. NCBI lineage: Eukaryota > Metazoa > Chordata > Mammalia > Primates > Lepilemuridae > Lepilemur > Lepilemur ruficaudatus. The sequence continues at coordinate 7,789 of CAUYRT010005777.1, forward strand.
TTCCATAATTCTCTCTTTTTTCAATTTTAATCCACTTTGTAAATATCTTAGAGAGAAAGGTGATTTTTAAGTTAAGTACTAATATTTAGGACCTTTGACTTTTTTGCTTAAGGCATAATCATCTTTTGTCCAGGGGAGAAGCACCGCATTCCTGTGGTCCTGGTTTATTGCTGAAATGCACGCGCAGCTTTAGCAGCACCAGGCGCTGAGAGTTAATGCTCCTTCTTTGGTCTGCTCTGCTTATCTCCCTGTGTAATCTTGTGCAGAACGCAGCTGTTGCCTCCTTAAATAGGCTGCTGGGTCCAGCTTTATTCTGAGCCTGGAATTTCCCTACCCCTTCCCATTCAGTGTTTCTAGATCTTTTCCAAACACGGGGGGATGGGGGGAATTCAGAGATGGAGGGGAATATTGGCTCTAACTGATTGTATCTGTTGTGTTACAATTAAATATCTAATGCCTACCATTTTCTTCATAGTATTCAGACTGAGTTTGACCATAGTTTAAATTTTTCATCAAAGACTTTGTATTCTTTGTACTTGAGATAATGTTTATGCTACTCAAATCATGGGGAGAAAAATGATTAAAATAGGTTGGATGCTGTTCAAGCCAAGAATGAGTTGTAAACTAGAGGCAGTATAATGTACAGGTTAAGACCATAGACCAGGGGCCATACTGCCTCGGTTTAAATCCCAGCTGCCCTCAGGCACACAGGTTGCTCGTCTACCAATGGGAATAATAATAGCACGTATTTCACAGGATTGTTGTGAAAGTTAAATTAGTTGTTACATGTGAAACACTTAGAACACTGCATATATATATATATATGTATATATATATAGCAAGATCTATATTATTTTCCTTATTTGGGGTAAGATTATAATCAGGGATGAGGGAGGGCCATTCCTGAATTAAGAATATAAAAGTTTAAGCCTTTACAGAATAGGTTAAAGTTTGGAACTGACTTGTAAGTTACCTGCGATTGCTATGAGCAATGAAAAATGATTTAATATGACACCAAACAGAAAATGAATTTTAGTCAGTAATGTGATCTCATAAAAATAAATGGAATATTGAATGTGCATTTTGAACTAGGAATTACGTAATTGACAATTTGAGTCTCCTCTCTTGTGTACTGCCTGCTCATGTCCTTTGGCAAGTTTCATTTTGTGTTATCTTTTTCTTGTTTGGTTTATGGGATTTCTATGTACTCAGCTTATTAGGCAAAAGCCTCCACCTATATGGTAGAAATTTTGTGTTCTTTGACTAATACCTCCCCATGCCTGCCCCACAACCAGCCTCTGGCAACCAACATTCTGTGATTTCATGATTGTAAAATATGAATATCTTTTCATGTGCTTATTTGTTGTCTGTGTACCTTCTTTGGTGAAGTGTCTCTTCATGTCTGTTGCCCATTTTCTAATTGCATTCTTTTTTTCACTGTTGAGTTCTGAAAGCAGACTCTTTCTCAGAGCAAAAGTTTTACATTTTGATGAAAATCCAGTTTATTAATTTTTCCTTTTATGGATTATGCCTTTGTTGTCAAGTCTAATAACTTTTCACTTAGTCTTAGATCCAGAAGATTTTCTCCTAAGATTTTTTTTCTATAAGTGTTATAGTTTTACAGTTTACATTTAATTCTATTATCAATTTTGAATGAATTTTGTATAAAGTCTGAGACTTAGGTTGAAGTTCACATTTTTGCCTAAGCATAGTCAATTACTTTAGCACTGCTTATTGAAAGACTATCTTTCTTTATTAAATTGCTTTTGAATATTTGTAAAAAATCAGTTGGGCATATCTTTGTGGATCTATTTCTAGCTTCTCTATTTTACTCTATTGATCTGTATGTCAATTATTCCACCAATACCACCCATTCTTGATTACTGTAGCTATGTAATGTCTTGAAATTGGGTAGACTGTTACCTCCCACTTAATCATTTTATTTTCAGCATTATTTATGTGTTCTAATTTCTGTGCCTTTTCATATAAATTTTAGAAGAATCTTGTTTATAAATATACAAAAAATCTTGTGAAGATTTTGAGAAGAATTACATTTAACTTGGGTATTAATTTGAGGAGAATTACCATCTTTACTATGTTGAGTGTTTCAATCTGTGAACATGATATGTCTTTCCATTTATTTATGTCTTCTTTGATTTCTTTCATCAGGATTGTAATTTTCAGTGTACAATCCTCTACCCATTTTCTTAAATATACACCTCATTATTTCATATATGAAATAATGTTTTTGAATTATCCATTTTGGCTTTTTATAGTATTAGGACAAATTGTTCGCTTACTTTGTATTATGTAGATACAGCTATTATATCTATGAGACAAAAGACTTTTTTTCTTTTATATTTTAAATTGAACAGCTGGCATACATTTCCAAAGCATTTAAAAATATTTCAATGCTGTGTTATTATTTTATTATTTATCATAGTGTTCCCTTTTATGACTTACGAAAAAAAGCTTTAATGTTGATTTTCTCTACAGTCTCTTCCATTAACTTGATTTAGCTTGAAGCAAAATAAGGTTTTTAAATTGATATTGTTTTCTTCAATTTGAAGTATGAAAGAAAATCATGATTTAAGAAAATTCCTCTATGAATCATACATTTTTTTCTAGAAAATTCTGAGAGCTAAGTTTCAAAATATCGCCCACATCTTCAAGATAGGAAAATGACTTAACAAAAGGCCTTCATATCTAGTTTGAAGTCTATCTACTAAATCAAAGTAGAAATTTTAATGTTCATAGTTACAAGCATTTTTTACTTATTAACTAAAGAACATATGAAAACTGCATAAAACAAACTAAAGGAATTCATGACATGGATATTACTATTTATGTGTTAAGAACAAAAGTTCTGTTAATGGTTATTCACTTTTTTCTCTTATTCCTTTGGGATGTTATAGTCAGACATTGAACATGCGAAGTTCCATTTATTGCGAATCTCATTTTCTTTCTCAAAGTCCAAATTGTCTTCTAACTAAAATTAGGGACATGTTAATATAGGTAAAATTCTCAGTAACACTTGATTTTTCAGTAATCAAACATGACAAACAGCAACCAGAAGTTCTGCCCATAACTAGAGCTCCAAATAAAATAATAATAATTTATATTTGCTCTCTACACATCTGATAAAGGTCTGATGACAAGAATCTATCTAGAACTTAAAAGAATCAACAAGAAAAAATCAAACAACCCCATCAATAAAAGGGCAATGGAAATGAACAGAAATTTTTCAAAAGAAGACAGAATAATGGCCAGCAAACATATAAAAAAATGCTCAGTATCTC
>CAUYRT010005780.1:0-34805 GCA_963574885.1 Lepilemur ruficaudatus
TACTAAAAAGTCAGATAGTGCCTAAATGATCAGCTATAAGAAACAATGGTGATATAGCTAGTACCTCTTGTATTTTCCTGGATGGAGCTGAAACCCATTCTACTAAGTGAAGTATCCCAAGAATGGATAGACAGGCACCACATGTACTCACCAGCAAATTGGTTTCACTGATCAACACCTACGTGGACATATAGGAACAACATTTATCGGGTGTCGGGCAGACGGGAGGGGGGAGGAGGGGATTGGTATATACATAATGAGTGCGATGTGCACTGTCTGGGGGATGGTCAGGCTTGAGGTTCTGACTCAAGGGGGGAGAGGGGGCAAGGGCAATATATGTAACCTTAACATTTGTACCGCCATAATATGCTGAAATTAAAAAATAATAATAATAATAAATAAATAAAAAGATACAAAGGACCTTAATTCTTTAGTATCCAAAAGAGTTGAGTAAGTGGGCTCTACCTGACCTAGAGGGTAGAAAAGCAGGGTCAAATTAAGTAAAATCTGAAGATGAGGCAAGAGGTAAGCTGCAACTAAAAGGGTTTTAGATGCAGTAAGTGAGCTGTGACCTTGAAATTTAGTTAACTATAGCTCAAGATTGTTCACTCTATGAAATTAATTTCTTGCACTCTTAACCATTACAGCTAATTTAATACAGACGTACCCAAGAGATATGGCAGGCTTGATTCCAGACCATCACAATAAAGTGAATATCACAATACAGCAACTCACGTGTATTTTTTGGTTTCCAAGTTCACATAAAAGTTATGTTTACACTATACTGTAGTCTATTAAGTGTGCAACGCATTATAGTGTTTTAAAAATGTACACAACTTAATTAAAAATACTTTCTGGCTAAAAAATGCTAACAACCATCTGAGCCCTCAGCCAGTCATAACCATTTTGATGGTGGAGGATCTTGTCTTGACATTGATGGCTGCTGATTGATGAAGTTGGTGGTTGCTAAAAGTTGCAGAGGCTGTGGCAATTTCTTAAAATAAGACAACAATGAAGTAGGTTGCATGGATCGAATCTTCCTTTCACAAAAGATTTCTCTGTAACATTTAATGGTATTTGGTAGTATTATATTTTAGCCATTATAGAACTTTTTTCAATATTGGAGTCAGTCCCTCAAACCCTGCCACTGCCTTATCAAGTATGTTTATGGAATATTCTAAAACTGTTATGTCATTTCAACAATGTTCACAGCATTTTAACCAAGAGTAGTTTCCATCTCAACAAACCACTTAGCTTATCTATCAGAAGCAACTTCTCATCTGTTCAAGTTTTGTCATGAAATTACAGCAATTCAGTCATGTCTTCAGGCTCCACTTCTAATTCTAGTTCTCCTGTTATTTCCATCACATCTTCAGTTCCTTCTTCAACTGAAGTCTTGAACCCCTCTCAAATTCACCTATGAGGAATCAACTTCTTCCAAACTCCTGTTAATGTTGATGTTTGACCTCCTCCCATAAATTCCAAATATTCTTAATAACATCTAGAATAGTGAATCCTTTCTAAAAGGTTTTAATATACTTTGCCCAGATCCATCAGAAAAAATCACTATGTATGGCAGCTATAGCTTTACACAATGTATTTCTTAAGTAATAATAGTTGAAAGTCAAAACTATTCCTTGATCTATGGGCTACAGAATGGATGTTGTATTTATAGCCATGAAAACATTACTCTCCTTATGCATCTTAATCAGAACTCTTGAGTGACCAGGTACATTGTCAATGAGCAATACTATTTTGAAAAAAGTCTTTTTTTTTCCTTAGCAGTTATTAGTAAACCATGCTGTAACTGATGTTCTACCATCCAGGCTTTGTTATTTCATTTATAAAGCACAGGCAGAGTAGATTGAGCATAATTTTTAAGGGCCTTAGGATTTTTGGAATAGCAAATGAGCATTTGCTTTAAGTTAAAGTCACTAGCTGCTTTACATTCTAACAAAAGAGCCTGTCCTTTGAAGCCAGGCATTGACTTCTCCTTTCTAGCTATGAAATACCTAGATGGCACCTTCTTCCACTAGAATGGTGTTTCATCTACATTGAAAATCTGTTGTTTAGTGTAGCCATCTTTATCAATTATCTTAGCTAGATATTCTGGATAACTTGCATCAGCTTTTCCATAAGCACTTTCTGCTTCACCTTGCACTTTTATGTTACAGAAACATCTCGTTTACTTAAACCTCATGAACCAACCCCTGCTAGCTTCAAACTTCTCTTCATAGCTTCCTCACCTCTCTCAATATTCATAGAATTGAAGAAACTTAGGGCCTTGCTTTGGATTAGGCTTTGGCTTAACGGAATGCTGTGGCTGCTTTGATCTTCTATTCAGACCACTAAAACTTACTCCATATTAGCAATAAGTTTGTTTTGCTTTCGTATAATTTATGTGTTCGCTGGAGTAGCATTTTTAATTTTTTAAAGAACTTCTCCTTGACATTCACAACTAGGCAAACTGTTTGGCACAAGAGGCTTAGATTTTGGCCTATCTTGGTTTTTGACATACTTTCTCACTAAACATAATCATTTATAGCTTTTGATTTAAGGTGAGAGATGTGTAACTCGTCCTTTCACTGGAACACTTAGAAGCCATTGTAGAGTTATTAACTTAATTTCAATATTGTCTATTCTCAGGGAATAGGAAGTCCCAAGGAGAAGGAGAGAGACAGGAGAACAGCCACTGAGTGCAGCAGTCAGAACACATAACATTTATTAACTTCAGAATCTTATATGGGTAAAGTTCATGGTGGCCCCAAACAACTACATTAGTAACATCAAAGATAACTGATTACATATTATAATACATAGTCATAATAAAAAGTTTGAAATATTTCAAGAATTGCCAAAAGATGACATAGAGACATGAAGTGAGCATATGTTGTTGGAAAAATGACACTGATAGACTTGCTTGATGCAAGGTTGGCACAAACTTCAATTTTCTTTTAAAAATGCAATATCTGGTGGTTTCGAACTCCTGACCTTGAGCGATGCACTGTGGAGGGGAGGGGCATGCTTGAAATGTAGTTGGGGATGGGAATTAGGGGTCTCAATAGGGGAAGGAAAACCTCTAAAACTGATTTATATGAATAACTGTACAACTTCGTAAATTTACTAATAATCATTTAATTGTACACTTAAAATGGAGTAAAGGCATGATATGTAAATTATACTTCAATAAAGAAAAAAATGCAATATCTGGGAAGTAAAATAAAGCAAATCACAATAAAATGAAGTATTCTTGTATTTCTGGTGTGAAATGGCAGAAAGTTATGGCATGGGGTTGTTTACAAGGCTATATAAACCTGAAGATGAGACTTTGGTCTTGTTAAGCCCTTGGGTGGCAGAAGCAAAGTGATGCAGGGTGACCTCTGATGTTTTGCCACAACTTATTTCTTACTCTTTACTGAGTAGTTTAGAACACTTTTTTGTTCAACTTTAATTTTACAATACAATTGCCTAAGTGTAATTATATAAATATAAGAACAAATATGACTATAATATTATATTTTTTCATCTCATGGAACATTGGCACATAACTCTAATGAGGAATGTTTCTCATAAAACAACCAAGGACTTCATTTTATATTTTAGAGAAAACATTTGATCAGAAGCAAGTGCTTTAATTCTGGATTTTTAATGATCAATAGCAATGTCACTTCAGTTGTAAAATATCCTCTTATTATCTGAGAGCCTTTCAAGTCGTATAAGAGGATATGATATCATCAATATACCTATTAATATTCAGGAAAGAAATATATTTCTTCTTTGACATCTTTAATATGTAATGTCATAACAAGAAATTATTTCCTAATTTTTATTTCAATGTAGTAGTTTCATTTACACAAAGGCAATTCCCAGCTGTTACTATACCATATTCAAATTAATCAGAAGTCATAGCAGGGTGGGAGAAGATATGGAACAGATATTCAGGTACAAAAGGAAAAACGTGCATGCTAGTTTTGAGTGTTATGCAATGGAAACTCACACTAGCATAAGCGGGACAGGGCAGGGGGGTGGTTATTATAACAATGCTCTTCTTTCTTTAGACCCTCAAGAGTAGAAATACAATTAGGCCTCATGACGTACTGAAAGCATGAACTGAAGAGCCATTTGAAAGCTACTCATCCTATGTGTTTGTTTCTCTCTTTTCTTGTGGCTTCATGGCCTTTCATCTTTGCTTGTGTTTATTTTTTCATATTTCTCTTTCTACAGATGGGCTCTCACTGCTTGTCTTTACCTATAACTCTCAAGTCGTCTTTATGTTCCGTAAGGAGATTAAATTCATTTAAACCAAATAGATTTACTACTAAACTACACTGGCAAACAAAAGACCTGAAATAGTAGAAAGAAAAGTATGATCCTTGCTATCTAGACCAAGAGTGACCTCTGTGGGGACCAGATGTATATCCCTCCTCCTCCAATTTCCCTCATTCCAGAGGCATAAATTGAATTCTTACTTATACTATGATTTTATTTTGTTTTATTTTGAGACAGGGTCTTACTCTGTCACCCAGGCTGGAGTGCAGTGGCATCATTGTAGGTCACTGCAGCCTTTAACTAGTCTCAAGTGATCCTCCTGCCACAGTTTCCTAAGTGCCTGGGACTCCAGATGCATGCCACCATGTCCAACTATTTTTCTACTTTCTATAGAGATGGTATCTCACTATGTTTCTTAGGCTGGTCTTGAATTCATTGCCTCAAGTGATCCTCTCACCTCTGCCTTCCAAAGTGCTGGGATTACAGACATGAGCCACCATGCCTAACCACCTATACTATTTCAATAAAGGCTTTTATCTGGTTCTAACTAGATTATGATGTAATCAAGAGGTGAGTGTTTGAGTGTTTCAGTGACTTAAGTAACCAATTCAATTGGAAATTAAAAAAAACAGGTATAAGGGTTTTCATAGTAAAATAAAAATAATGTCCTATTAAAAGAGATGAAGAATCACTGTTTTGTAATATTACCAACTAGCCCAGTGTTCTGAAAATTGAATATTACCTGGAGGAATGGTTAAAACACAGATTGCTGGGCCCTACTCCAAGTTTCTGATTTAGTAGGTAAAAGGTGGGTCATGATAATTTTCATTTCCAACAAATTTCCTGAAGCCCACACATTAAAAACTCCTGTTTAGCATACCTGTAATTAATAGGTTTGGCTGAGTATAAATCGACTTTTAGGTTTATCTCATACTTTAGTCAAAGATATTCTGCTGTGCTGGAATCAGGCAGACTGGCACTAATGCAGGAAGACAGAAGGCAGGAAGGAAAAGGAAAGCACCTAGAGCTTGGCTGGTTTTTTATAATTCTGATTTATAATCCATTAAATAGCTGCCAACTTTATGCTATATCATGGTTCCTTTGTGACTCTATTATTATGTATTCCTATTGCTGCAAAAAGGCAAATTGAAACAAAAATTAGCAAACAAAACCTGGCTTGACAAGGTATGAGTAGATTGCTATGTATCATATAGCAATGCACCACATAAGGGTATTAAAATGAAAAAAAGATCACACATGTACAAGATAAAAAGGTAAAATGTTTATAGTCTCATAAGTACTATTTTATTTTTGTTTTTTCTTTGTTTCAACAAATTTAGGGGGTACAAGTGTTTTTTTTGTTACATGGATAAATTGTATAGGAGTGAAGTCAGGGCTTTTAGCGTACCCATCACCTGAATAGTGTACTCTGTACCTGACAGGTACTTTCTCATCCCTCATACCCCTTCCACCTTCCCCACTTCTGAGTCTTGCAAATCCATTATACCACTCTGTAGGCTCATGTATACCCATTGTTTAGCACCCACTTATAAGTGAGAGTGTGTTATGGTATTTATTTTTCCATTCCTGAGATGTTTCACTTAGAATAATGGCATCCAGTTCCACCCAAGTTGCAGCAAAAGACATTGTTTCATTCTTTTTTATGGCTGATTAGTATTTCATATGGTCTATGTATATATATACATATATGTACACACACACATATATTCATGTATATACACACAACATACATACCATATCGATTCTTGGCTTGGCCATCATTAGTGTATAGGAATGCTACTGATTTGCTTACATTAATTTTGTAACCTGAGAGTTTACTGAATTTATTTATCAATTCTAGGATTCTTTCGGTGGAGCCTTTAGGGTTTTCTCAATATAAGATCATATCATCAGCAAACAGGGATAGTTTTACCTCCCCTTTTCTGATTTGGATGCCCTTTATTTCTTTCTCTTGCCTGGTTGCTTTGACAAGGACTTCCAGTCCTATGTTGAATAGAAGTGGTGAAAGAGGGCATCGTAGTCTTGTTAGAGTTGTGAGGGGAATTGCTTTTAATTTTATTACAATCAGTATGACACCTTTAATGTATGATGTTGGCTATGGGTTTGTCATACTTGGCTTTCATTAGTTTGAGATACTTTCCTTTTATGCCTAGTTTGTTAAGGATTTTTATCATGAAGGAGAGCTGTAATTTATTGAATGCTTTTTCTTCATCTATTGAGGTGATCCTATGGTCTTTGTTTTTAATTCTGTTTATTTGGTGAATTACATTTTGATTTGCTTATTTTGAACCATCCTTGCATCCCTGGCATAAAACTCACTTGATCATGGTGAATTATTTTTTGATGTGCTAGTTGATTTGGTTTGCTAGTATTTTGTTAATTATTTTTGCATCTATGTTCATGAAGGATATTAGGCTGTAGTTTTATTGTTGTGTCCTTTCTTGGCATTGGTATCAGGGTGATGTTGGCTTTGTAGAATGAGTTAGGAAATTGTCTAAAAGATGTATCCATGTTGGAAAAAAAAGAGTTGGGAGGATTCCCTCTTTCTTGATGCTATGGAACAATTTCAGAAGGATAGATACCAGCTCTTCCTTGTAGGCATGATAGAATTCAGCTGTGAATTCATCTGGACCTGGGCTTTTTGGTGGTTGTTGTTGGGTAGATTTTTTTATTACTGATTTAATCTCACTACTCATTATTGGTCTGTTCAGGATTTCTTTTTCTTTCTGATTTAAACTTGGGAGGTCATTTGTTTCTAAAAATTTTTCCAATTTCTCTAGATTTTCTAATTTATGTGTATGTAGATTTCAATACTTATCTCTGATGATTTTTTGCATTTCTGTGGTATCAGTTTTAATGTCTTTTTCATTTCTGATTGAGCTTTTATGAAGCCTCTCTCTTCTTTGCTTGGTTAACCTAGCTAGTAGTATATCAGTTTGGTTTATCTTTTCAAGAACCAACTTTTTGATTCATTGATCCTTTGTATTTTTTTTGTGTTTCAATTTCATTTGGTTCTGTTTTCTTCTTTGTTATTTCTTCTCTTCTGCTACCTTTAAGTTTGGTTTGTTATTGATTTTCTTGTTCCCTAAGGTGTGACATTACTTTGTTAACTTGTGGTCTTTCTGCCTTTTTGATGTAGGCATTAAATGCTATAAACTTCCTTCTTAGCACTGCTTTGTCTGTATCCAAGAGATTTTTATAGCTTTTGTCATCATTGTAATTCAATTCAACATTGTTTTTTTATTTTCATCTTGACTTTGTTGTTGACACAAAGATCATTCAGCAACAGGTTGTTTAATTTCCATGTATTTGTTTAGTTTTGAGAGTTCCTCTCAGAATGGATTTCTCATTTTGTTCCACTGTGGTCCGAGAAGATGCATAGTGTTATTTGTATTTTTCATCCTTTGCTAAGACTTATTTTGTGGCCTAACATATGGTCTATATTGGAAAATGTTCCACGTGCTGATGAGAAAACTGTATATTCTGCAGTTTAGGGTAGAATGTTCTATAAATGTCTGTTAGATTCATTTGTTCCAGAGTCCCGTTTAAGTTCTGTGTTTGTTGATTTTCTGCCTTGATGATCTAATTCTGTCAGTGGAGGGTTGAAGTCCCCCACTATTTCTATGTTGCTTTTTATTTTATTATATCCTCTTGTTGAATTGATCCCTTTAGCTACACTGATGACTATCTTTGTCTTTTTTTTTTACTGTTGTTGATTTAAAGTATTTTATCTGATATAAAAATAACCACTCCTGCTTGCCTTTGGTTTCCATTTGTATGGAATATTATTTTCCACCCTTTTATCTTGAGTCTATGAAACTCTTTACAAGTCAAATGGGTTTTTCTTGGGACAGCAGATTCTTTTTTTTAATTCATTCAGTAAATGTGTATCTTTTAAGTGAGGCATTTGGACTGGTTATATGCAATGTTAATATTGATAAGTGAGATACTGTTCCAGTCATCATGTGGATGCTGCCTCATTGATTTGTATTTTCCCTTGTTTTACTGATTTAAAGGAACTGTGTGTTTTTACCTGGGTGAGAATCAACCATTCTTTTTGGTATTAGACCACCTTTAAGAATTTCTTGTAAGGTAGGTCTACTGTTGACAAATTCCCTTACTGTTTACTTGTGTGGGAAATATTTTATTTCTCCTTCATTTACAAAACTTAGTTTTGCATCATACAAAATTTTTGGCTGCCAGTTATTCTGTTTTAGAAGACTAAAGATGAGAACCCATTCCCTTCTGGCTTATGAGGTTTCTGCTGAGAATTCTGCTGTTAGTCTGACAGGTTTTCCTTTGTAAGTTACTTGATGCTTTTATCTCATAGCTTGTAGAATTTTCTCCTTCACTTTGACTTTGGTCATACTGATGATTATATGCCTTTGTGATATACTATTTGCAAAGCTATTTGATAGAATAAAGGAGGAAATCTTCTTTGGTCTTGCTAGATATTTAGACATCCAGATACAAGAAGGTCATCAAACTCTTAGAAGATTAATTGCAATAAGGCACTATTTTAATAAGAGATTAAAAATTAGTTTATGATCCTCTCAGAAGATTTATCATGAGAAATAATAAATATTTGAAATAATAAGAGAAATTCTACCAAAAATGTTTTCAAGCCATCCTAATAATTGTGTTCAGTGAAAGCATCAGTTCTGAACATTCTCTTCTACCTACAGTAAATACTGGTTTCATATGTGTTAATATGGTCAAGGTAGTTAATATAGTCAAAGCTGTATCTGTGAATACATGACATCATTCATTTTTCCAACTCCATGGAACTTTATAGAAGAAAGAGTTAACCTTAATATATGTAAATTTAATATAAATCAAATAGGAGGTTAGGAAAGGCCAGGGTGAAATGTAGACTATGACAACAGAATTTAACTGTATTTTAAATGTATGCAACATATTCTCTGAATTAGTGGCATAGGAGGGCAGAAGATGCTAATATAAGTAATTCTGGAAATCAGTGGAGACTGTAAGACTAAAGGCAAAAGGAACTTTACATAACCACTGTATACTATTGATAAAATTGTCTCCTATGGAGATACAGGTTAATAATTATGAAATATTTATACATGTACAATGGAACTGAACAATTAAGTAAGTGATGGCAAATGAGGGTAGGCAAGTTTCTTGCTATTGGCCTAAGAAGTTACAGACAAGCAATGGGAAAAGGTTACAATGATCCTTGTGGTAATGGATTTGAGTTGGAAATATTAATTTGAGCTCATGTTTAGTGTAATACATATATATTATCATAGTATTTCAAGATAATATGCATTAATATATTAATATCATTTAGAAGGTCTAGAAGGAATGATATCCTCCTATCAATGAGCATACCTGGTAACAAGATACTTCCTGAGTCCTAATATAATTTTCAATAAAAGGAATCAAGATTCCTTACAGAAATGGCTGATTCTAGAAATGAAGCAGGTAATATACACCAGAGGTCCCCAACCTATGGTAAGTTGTATAATTATTTCATTATATATTACAATGTAATAATAATAGAAATAAAGCACACAATAAATGTAATGTACCTGAATCATCCTAAAACCAAGCCCCCTTCCCGGTCTGTGGAAAAATTGACTTCCATGAAAACAGTCCCTGATAACAAAAAGGTTGGGGACTGCTGAATTATCCAAGATATACCTGGAACATCATGTAGTATCACAAATTAAAAAAATACTCAAAAAATCAGACCCTTCAGAAGCCAACTGAAAGAACTCCCAATGGCTAAAGCTGGAACCATTTTCGTAACAAAATGAATAAAGTAATGCCAAATTATAGCTTAAAATATAAAATAAGCATAAGTCCATACTAATATAAATAATAAAAAATTAATGGGGGAGAAGAGACAAGTACTTCAAGAAAAAGAATTCTAAATAATTCATGTAGACACTCTGTCCTCAAGGTGGTATACCATAACTCTCAGTCCTTAAGTGTGGGATACACAGAGTATGGACAGAGGAAAAATAGTAAATTTACAGTGGAGACAACCACATCAGCCAGGTGACCAAGGTTGACATCATCAGTGACAAGCCATGTAGGTAACATGTACTTTTGATATGATGCTACAAGAATGGCACTTTATATTTATGGTCTTCCTCTCCTAAAACCCCAGCCTAATCATAAGAAAAACACAAGAAAAATCTCAATTAAGGGACATTCTAGAAAATACCTAATCAGTACTCCTTGTTTTTGTTTTTTTGAGACAGAGACTCACTGTGTGGCCCTGGTAGAGTGCAGATGCATCATCATAGCTTATTGCAACCTCAAACTCCTGGGCTCAAGTGATTCTCCTGCCTCAGCCTCCTGGGTAACCGGGACTACAAGTGCATGCCACCATACCTGGCTAATTTTTCTATTTTTTTGGTAGAGTGGTGGTCTCACTCTTGCTCAGCCTGGTCTCAAACTGCTGGCCTCAAGTAATCCTCCTGCCTTGGCCTCCCAAAGTGCTAGGATTACAGAGCCACTGTGCCCAGCCAGTACTCCTTGTTTTTAAGGTCATTAAAAACAAAGAAAGTTTCAGAAACTGTCAAGGCCTAGAAGAGCCTAAAGAGACATGACAACTAAATGTAATGTGATATTTTGGATGGGATCCTAGAACAGGAAAAGGAAATTAGGTAAAAACTAAGGAAATCTGAATAACATATGAACTTTATTTAGTAATAATGTACTAATATTGGTTCATTAACTATGATAAATGTACAATCCCAATGCAAGATGTTAATTATAGGGAGAACTGGATATGGTGTGTACAGACACTTTCTATAGTATTGTAAATTTTCTGTAAGTTTAAAACTATTCTTAAATTAAAAGTTAATTTTTTAAAATGCTAAATTCCAATAATATAATTTATTGTCAGAAATATCATTACTAAAAGCAGAAATAATAATAACCTAAGGAGCAAAATATTTTCTTCTAGGATTTGTATTTCTTCCACATTGTGCATCAAGATGAAATTTATCCATTTTTCTTCCCTCTAGTTGAGACTGGCCAAAGTTCTCAATCTTTTTTGACCACTTTTCCTCACCTCAGAGATCACGGTAATGAACAATGATGTGAATGATAGACTCAACACTATGAGGAAATCAGATAACGTTTTCAAGGCAGCTTTCCTGTTAGCTATGCCCAAGCTTAGGTGTACCTTGAGAGGTCAACCTACATCTGAAGAATGAGAATTGCCTTCTCTTGTTCCACTGCCCACCACCATGGCCATCAATTGCAACAACAACTCAAGAAAAATCTATCGAAAACATTATTAAAGACACGTAGTTTTGCTCACACTTCTCTAATGAGTAACGTTGAGCATCTTTATACATTCTATGCCTATCATACATATGTAGTAGAGAGTTAAGTCAAAGAAAAAAAAATTGGTTAAAGAGGTAACAGTTTGAATTGTGACCTGAATGGGAGCCTGCCATGTGTTGACTTAGGAAAGAGCCATTAGGGGAAAAAAAAAACAAGTGTAAAACCCAAGAAAGGAAGGGCTTTGTAATGAAAGGAAAATGATGATCATGCCTGTAGTGCTGTGAGAATGGGTTCTAGATGAGATTGGAGAAGCAGGCATTCAGGTCAAGTGGTACCTTGTAGGCCAGGGTTCATAGTTTGGATTTATCCTTAGTGCAGTTGTAGTTATTTGAGGGTTTTAAGTATTTGAGGGATGGGATATGATAACCTTTTTTTTTTGTGTTAAACTTTTTATTTTATGTAACGCATGCAAACATACATCAAAGTGAATAAATCTTATAGTACAGATAAAAGAGCTTATTCATGAATAACTCTCCAAACTGTTTAAGTGTTAATTATTCTCTAACATCAATATATAACTCTGGAAGCTATCTCTTCTCTCTTTGCTTACAAAATAAAAAAAATCATTTTAATAAAAACCTGTACAAATTCCTACCATCAATGTATGGACCATTAGCCCAGATTCTTGTCATTGCTCCTGGACTTAACTTCTGGCACACTCAAACAATTAAACAGTAGAGTCAAATGCAATATGACTTCCTCTTAAGGACCTTTTTCTGCTCAGATATTTTATCACCATTTTATAATTGGGTTGCTGAGTGCCACCACTGAAAGAGAATTCTTGAGGAGAGACATTTTGTCCACAGATTTTTTTCTGCTATAAATATAGCAAAATGTATAGTTATACATACTATGACTTTTGTCATACATTTTTATTGAGATATTATTCACTTATGACAAAATTAACCCTTTTAAAGTGTACAATTCAGTGTTTTTTAGTATATCCACAAAGTGTGCAGTCATCACCACTATCTAATTCCAGAACATTTTCTTCACCCCAAAAATAAACCTTGAAATAGCAGTCACTCTCCATTCCCCACTTACCTCAGTCCCTGGTAACCACTAATTAATTTTCAATACCTATGGAATTGCCTATTATGGACATTTCATTTAAATTTAATTATACAATATGTGGCATTTTCTGTCTGGTTTCTATTAGTATAATATGTTTAATGTTTTATTATATTTTCGTGTCCTAGCATGTATCAGTACTTCATTCTTTTTTATGATTGATATTTTCATTGTATTGATATGTCACATTTTTTGTTCATTCACCAGTTGATGGACATTTGAATTGTTTCTACTTTTTGACTATTATGAATAATGCTACTGTAAACATTCATGCACTAGCTTTTATGTGGAAAGCTATTTAAAATTCTCTTGAGTATATACCTGGGAGTGGAATTACTGGGCCTCTGGTAGCTCTATGTTTAACTTTTTGAGGAATTTCCAAACTGTTTTCTAAGTGGCTGTACTTTTTGCATTTCTACTGCCAATGTATGAGGGTTCCATTTCTTCCATATCCTTGCTAACAATTATTATCTTTTTTAAAATTATTATAGCCATTCTAGTGAGTGTGACATGATATTTCACTGTGGTTTTGGTTTGCATTTCCCTAATGAGTAATGATGTTGATCATCTTTACACATTGTACATCTATTAGCACAGATTTTTGTTATTTCTTTGTTTAGTGTTTTTAAAATAAAATATGAAATAAAAAGTTATAAAATTGCATTTGCACTCTTTTATACTTCCTATGTTGTTACCTTTGGGGGCACTCTTTATTTCTTCATGTAGACTTATTATCTAGTGTCCTTTTACTTCAGCCTGAAGGACTCCCTTTAGTATTTCTTGTAGGGAAGATCTTCTAGCAACAAATTTTCTTAATTTTTTTATCCTATTATGTATGCCAAATATTATACATACTTTCAAGCAGTCACAATGTTCTATAATTCCCCCTGATTGGTTTGGACAAATGTTCCCAAGGACAATGCTATTCATACTGGGCAACTGCTTCTTGTGGTCTTTCTCCTTAGCCTATTTATCTTTTCCCTAAACAAAAATGGCAAGAATGATCTTTCAGAATTAATATTTCAACCACTGGGTTGAAATGGCACTTAGAGAAGATGGAACATGATGGCATATATGGAATATCATTGAAGTACAAGAGGGTCAAATATTGGTCATTTCTCACAAAAAGGGACTAAGAGATATCTTACTTTTTTCCTTAATAAGAAGGAAATATCCCACAAGACATGCCAAAAAACATTGCTTCCATTGAAATAAAAAGTGTGTGTACCAGTCATTTATCAATCATAATGTTACATGTGTTTTCAAGTTCCCACACTCTAATATGTATAATTATTCTCTATAACCCATAAAAGAAGTGAGTGTTTGGAAGTAGTTTGTTATTTTTTCCAAGCTTAATTCAAAATGGAAGGTTATAAGTTTCCAAAAGTTACAACTTGAGAATAATTAAGAAAATTTAATTTTCCTGATTAGGCAAGAACATTTTCTGATATTTATATGGAAATTTGGCATCTGAGTTCATCCAATGCAAACTGTTAGCAGCTGTAACAGGCTACTAAAGCTCTGTAGGTACATCTTCCAGGCATTGGAGAATTAAGATATTCCAAACTCTCTAAGTTTATGGCAAGTTAGCACTTTCTCACCACTCAGAGCATGAAAGCAGCCCTTTATCCACATGGTATAATGACAAAGCTGGCTTACTATCTCTATTGTCAGGATCTTTAGCAGAAGCTGCTTAGCTCTTGCCTTATGGTTCAACCTGGTTTGCAGCTGTAGGAAAAAAAGCTAGCCCCTAGGTAAGTGAAGTATAAGAACCATACCCACAAATCCAAAGATCTGAGATTAAGTGTCAAATCAAAGATGCTGCCATAGACACTGATCTGCCTCCTAATTTCAGTACGTGCCAGGACACTGCCTTTATCCCTTATGTTCAAAGCCTTGCCTGAACTATTATTCATATAATATCATTATAGCATTAGGTGACATTCAATTTATGAGGAAATAAAAAACGAAAGTCAAACTAAGCAGAGGAAATGTAAGTTCTAGAGAAAAATTTTTACTTACATCACATTTTGTTCATCTGGTTCCAGTGACAGTGCATGCATTATTATACTTAGGTAATGTGCTTGGTGGATCAGATATCATCAGAGATTTGAGAACAATGAACTAGCCTTTAGAAGGCCTATGCTCTAAATATGGCTTGTCACATATAAATTGTGTGTCATTTCACTCTCCTACACTCAGTTTTCCACATCTGTTGAGTTAGGATATTCATAAGGTGATTCACATCTTTTTAATGAAGACAGTCATAAGGTCATATATTATATGAATTCAATGAAAAAATGTATTTAAGGCACTTAGCATCGTTTCTGGCACCTAGTAAGCTTAAGAAATACTTTTGGAGGATGAGAAGGGAGAGAAGGAGGAGAAAAAGACGGCAGAGAAAGAAAAGACAGGTGAAGGAGAAGGACATGGAGGAGGAAGAGAAGTAGAAGTAGTAAGAAGTAACAGTGATTGTGATGGTGGTGGAATGGTGGTGAAGAACATGGGTTTCTGCCATAATGCTTGTGTGACTGAAAGCAAATTATTTCATCTATTTGAGCCTCATTTTTCTAGTGTGCAAAATCCAGAATCTGATGATAATAATTGCTATGCATACACAGAAGGCTATTATAAGATGCAAATGAGACAATGGAAGTGAGAGCATTTTGATACAAACTAAATTCAAAGGATGTCTAAAAGATTATTACTACCAAAAACAGTCTGTGTAGTCTGCTGTGTTAGGCAAGTATGTAATAGAGATAGGTGGTGCTTGATATAGAACTTCTTCTTAGTTTCTTCCTTAACATTTATATGGACCTGAATTGATCTTAGGGAAGAAGCCAGGTGTAATCTAACCAGTCTAGAAGATTTTTCTATGGGCAAAGTATAGTACTGTATTGAAGTTGAGTTGTATATGAAATATGTCACGGAGTAGAATTGGTCTCCATTGTATTAAATGAACACCCTTATGCATATACATGATTGACCCTTTCCACAGCCATATGAATTCTTTGGGGGATAATACAGTTTGGATAAATATATGAAACTAGATAAAATGCTCTGAGAGTCAATTCAATTCAAATAAAATATACTGCTTTTTTTTAATGAATTGCCACACTTTTCTCACCTTTTGATAAAAGGGAGTGGTGGCATCACTCACACACACACACACACACACACACACACATAAACACACATACACATCATTCCTTGGCCCTGTCCCTAAACAATTTTTTTAAAGGGTGAAGGCGAGTTTTTCTTTCTGTGCTCAAACCACTTAAATTCCAGGGTCCTGTCTTCAAACAGACCTGCCTTGGTTCTGGAACCTCATAAACTTGGCTGGCATTTACATAGTAGAATTGAGGTCTCAGAATTTCATTCATGTTTTCCTGGTCAGCCAGTGACTCTTTGGGAGAGAGGTAAAGAAGTAGATAGGTAATAGGTAGGTAGGTAGATGACAAACATACACTTTTAGGAAGTTCTCAGTAAGAAGAGGAAGCTGATTTAAAATTATATTAATTGTGTAGAGATATGTTTCTATAATACTTTTATAACAAATTAAGTAGCACTGGGTGATTTATGAAAGGAAGACACTTTGATATGTAGTATAATAGCTTATCTGTAATAAAGTAAGTATTTTAGGTCCTTAAGCACTTGAAAGTTATTTGATACTACAGTTATATATTTTTATAAGAGTATATATTTGTCAAAAAATAAAGACTTCAGTAGAATGGAAATCAATGATTTACAGCAAAAGTAGAAACTAAAGAAATCCTAGGGCCAGCATAGCATTGTAGAATGTCATTTCACCTCTCTAGACCTCAATTTCCTTATCGTAGGTTGTGAAACAATTTACTCTTAGCTAAATTGAAATTGTTGATAAACAACAAATAATTTTTAGTATAAGTATGTTCCAAATACTATACAGAATATATCCATGCAAAAGAAATCATTCATTGTTTATCTGAAATAAAATTTAACTAGGAGTCCTTTATTTTTATTTGCTACATCTAGCAACCCTGGTAAAATGCTAAGTTCAGAAGGGGTTTACCCAGGTAACTTCTAAGGGCTGGAAGAGCTGGAAACATCCATATTTTGTGTTGAAAGACCAACCTGGCAAGATATATGCATATGTGGAATGGATATAAACATGTGCTTGTAAGGCAATGGTTCTCAAACTTCAGGCCCCTCAAGAATCACTTGAGGTACATATATAAAATGTTGGATCCCATGCTACACAATATGAAATTCAAATTCACCAGCTTTGGAATAAGGCAAGGAACGGTGCACCTTTAACAGGCAACTCAAGCAATTCTGATGTATGTATTTAATGACCACACTGCTTCTTAGGAAAGAAACAATAGTTACAGGCATCTTGATCTGTGAGGGGTTTTATTTCTCCACTGTAGAATTCAGGGCTGCTCAGGGAGCTACTCAGAGTCTGTGCAGAGATATTCCACCAGAGAGCAGGTACAGCAGAGAGCTGGTGTTTGCTAATCCCAGGTTTCTGAAACTGACACCATCCGGATCATTCTTGCCCATGGATACATGTCTGAATGGGACCCAGCCTCCCAGAAATAGCCTTTGCACCACCCTTGCCAATCTGGAGAGGGAAAAGATGTTCCCCTGTGTAGTGCCTTGTGACTAGGGGCTGAGCACAACTATTCCTTGGCATGTTAGCCAAACAAAACAGGAGCCCCAGAATCTACAGGCACTACTTGAGAAGTCTGGGGTGACTGCATCAGTGTGTCCTAGGTATTGGGAGAGAACCTGGGCCAAACAGGAACACTGGTCCACTTATGTGGACCAGCCATTGAGAATGCATGACAGGGTATCAGAAGTCCCCACCCTGGTGGAACAGCCCTGCCTAAGGGTGGCTCTGTCCCCAAAATCCCCAGGACCAGCTCTGAGGCTCTTGCTGTGCCTGAGACCAAGGCTCTGTCCCTGCAGCTCCAGGGCTCCTGGCAAGCATGTAACTCCACCCCTGAGACCCCAGAATTTAGCCTGGACCTTAAGATGCCACTATGGATTCTTCACAAATATCACTGGGATGACAGAACCTCACCAAGGTCCAACACATTACTCGGGAGGCCCAGCCCCTAAGTAGCTGTCTCTCCTGCACTAGGTTTGAGAGAGTCCTCAGCAACAGAGAACAGATGCCCTGCAATCCTACTAACACAGAGCTGAGAAAAGGAGAGTCAGTTGAGAAGAAACCAGCAGGAGAACCCCGGCAATATGAAAAAACGCAATAGTTCAACATGCTCAAGGGAGCAAAATGCAGCAATAGTAGTGGGCTCCACCCAGAAGGAAATCGCCAAATTGACATAAATGGAATTCAGAATATGGATGGCAAATAAGATGAATGGAATTGAAGTGAAAGTTGAAGATCAACGGAAAAAGCCAAGGAAATATTTCAGGAAATCAATGAAAAAAAATGAAAATGTAACCAGAGAGCTAGACAACACAAGAGGGGATATGATAGAATATAAAGAAATGAAAGAGTCATTTAGGGAATTTCAAAATGCAGTTGAAAACTTTAACAACTGGTTAAACCAGGGAAAAGAAAAAACCTCAGAGTTCTAACACAAGGCTCTCAAGATAACCAAGGCATTCAATGAGTCAGAGAAGAGTATAAAAATGTCTGAGCAATCACTGAGAGAGATATGGGACTATGTGAGGTGAACTAACATTAAAATTATAGGTATCCATGAGGGAGAAGAAAGAACTAAAAACATGGAAAACCTATTTGAGGAATTTACTGAGGGAAACTCCCTAGCATTGTCAGAAATTCAGACAGAAAGATACAAGATGGATATCAAATACTGGGAATATTCATAGCAAATAGATCATCTCCAAGACACATAGTAATCATCTTAACCAAAGACAAAGTGAAGGAGTAAATTCTGTAAGCAACAAGATGACAATATTAAATATCCCACAAAGGAAAACTCAACAGACTAACTGCAGATATCTCAGCAGAAACCTTATAAGCCAGAAGGGATTGGGGCCCCACATTCAATTGATTTAAACAGAACAACTGCCAGCCTAGAATTTTGTATCCTGCAAAACTAAGTTTCACAACTGACAGAGAAACTAAGTCTTCTCTAGATAAGAAAACACAGAGGGAATTGCCATTACCAGATCTTCCCTGCATGAAATACTCAGAACAGCACTACACACAAATCAACACAACAGATATTCATCATCCTAAATTCACCTAAAAAAACCCTTATGACTTCCATAAAACAATAGAAAAAAAGGTAAAACAAAGCAATAAGGGATCACACAACAGGATGAATAGACAAACATCCCACATATCAATGCTATCAATAAATGTTAATGGACTGAATGCTTCTCTCAAAAGACATAGGATGGCTGAATGAATGAAAAAACACAACCCAACTATATGCTGTGTCCAGGAAACACAACAAAATCACAAGGACACACACAGATTTTACTCGAAAGGATAGAAAAAAAATTCCATAAATATGATAATCAAAAGAGAATAGGAGTAGCTATTCTCATATCAGATAAAATTGACTTTAATCCAACAAAGATAAAGAAAGACAAAGAGGGCCATATAATGCTAAAGGGAGCTATCCAACAAGAAGACATAACAATGTTAAATATATATGTGCCCCAAACAGAAGCTCCTAGATACATAAAGCAAATTTTACTAGAGCTAAGCATAGAAATAAACAGTACCCTCATAATTACCGGGGACCTCAACACCCCACTATCAAAGCTTGACAAAACACCCAAGCAAAAAATAAACAATGGACTAAGACCACACTCTGAATCAAATGGACCAAACAGATACTTACAGAACATTCTATCCCGAACTACAGAATATATATTCTTCTCAGCAGCACATTGGACATTCTCGAAGACTGATGGTATCTTAGGCCACAAAACTGGTGTCAAGAAATTTTTAAAGAATTTAAATCATACAATGTACCTTCTCAGACTATAGCAGAATAAAACTAGAAATCAATAATAAAAGAAACACTCAAACCTATAAAAGTCATAGAAATTAAACAACCTGCTGCTGAACGATTACTGGAAAAATAATGAAATTAAGATGGAAATCAAAAAATTCTTTGAACTGAATGACAAAAGGGACAGAAGCTATAAAAATCTATGAGACAATACAAAAACATTCATCAGGGCAAAATTCATATCCTTAAGTGCCTTCATCAAAAAGACAGAAAGATCACAGATTAACAACCTAATATCACACCTCAAGGAACTAGAAAAGGAAGAACAAATTAAACCTAAAGTCAGAAGAAGAAATGAAATAACGTATAACATAGGTCAGAGCAGAACTAAATGAAATGGAAAAAAAAAAAAAAAACCTAAAAGGATAACAAAACAAAATGTTGGTTCTGTGAAAAGATAAATAAAATCAATAGACCTCTTTCTCAACTAACTAAGAATAGAAGAAAAAGGACCCAAATAAGCTTAATCAGAAATGAAAATGGTGACATTACAACTGATACAGCAGAAATACAAAATATCATCAATGAATACTACATACATCTCTATGAACATAAACTAGAGGATGTAGAGGAAATGAACAACTTCCTGGAAACACAAAACTTCCCAAGATTCAATCAGGAAGAAATAGAAACTTGAACAAACCAATAATGAACAGGGAGATTGAAATAGTAATAAAAAACCTCCCAACAACAACAAAAAAAGCCATGAACTATATGGATTCAAACTGAATTCTATCAGACCTAAAAAGAAGACCCAGTACTCATAATACAGAAATTATTTTATAATACCGAGAAGGAGGGAATCCTGCCCAATTCATTCTATGAAGCCAGTATCACCTTGATACCAAAGCCAAAAAAAAAAAAAGTAAACTACAGATCACATATATGTTATGAATATAGATACAAAAATCCTCAATAAAATACTAGCAAGTTGAATTCAATAGCACATTGAAAAAATAATCTACCAGGAACAAGTGGGCTTCATCCCAGGGATACAAGGATGGTTCAACCTATGTAAATCAATAAATGCAATTCACCGCATAAACAAAAGCAAAAACAAAGACCACATGATCCTCTCAGTAGATGAATAAAAAGCATTTGGCAAAATACATCATCCTTTCATGATAAAACCATCAACAAGCTAGGTATAGAAGGAACATATCTCAGAATAATACAAGCCATATATGACAAACCCACAGCCAACATCATACTGAATGGGGAAAAGTTGAAAGCAATCTCCCTAAGAACTAGAATAAGACAAGGATGCCAACTGTCACCAATTCTATTTAACATAGTGCTAGAAGTACTAGCCAGAGCAGTCAGACAAGAGAAAAATATTAAGTGTATCCAACTCTGGAAAGAAGAGGTCAAACTATCACTCTTTGTTGATGATATGATCTTATACCTGGACAACCCCACAGATTCCACCAATAGTCTCCTTGAATTCGTAAATAAATTCAGGAAAGTCTCGGGATACAAAATAACTGTACATAAATCAGTAGCATTTCTATATACTAATAACAGTTTTATTTATAAATTCTTTGCCTAGACCAATATCTATAAGAGTTTTTCCAACATTTTCTTCTAAAATGCTTATAGTTTCACGTCTTATGTTTTAATCTGTTATCTATCATGTATTCATTTTTTTGAGTGGTGAGAGGTGTGGATCATGTTTCAGTCTTCTACATGTGGCTATCCAATTTTCCCAGCACCATTTATTGAATAGAGATTCTTTTCCCCAGTGTATATTTCTGTGTACTTTATCAAAGATCAGATGGCAATATGAGGATGTCTCTGTTTTTCGGCCAGTAGCACCCTGTTTTGGTTACTACAGCCTTGAAGTATAACTTGAAGTCTGGCAAAATGATGCCTCTGGATTTGTTCTTATTGCTTAAGGTTGCTTTGGCTATTCAAGGTCTTTTCTGGTCCCATATGATCATAGAACTATTTTCCTAGAAATCTCTGAGAAATGATGTTGGTATTTTAATGGGGATTGCATTGAATCTGTAGATAATTTTGGGTAGTATAGATACTTAAAAATGTTGATTCTGCTGATACATGAGCATGATATGTTATTTCATATGTTTACATCCTGTGTGATTTCCTTCCTCAACAGAAACTTTTCAAAAGAGGACAGAATGACCAGTAAACATATGAAAAAATGCTCAACATCTCTAATCATCAGAAAAATGAAAATCTAAACCACAATGAGATATCACTTAACTTCAATGAGAATGGTATTTATCAAAAAGTCCCCAAACAGCAGATGCTGGTGTAGATTCAGGCAGAAAAGAATGCTTATACATTGTTGGTGGGACTACAAATTAGTACATCCTCTATAGAAAACAGTATGGAGTTTCTTCAGAGACCTAAAAGTAGACCTGCCATCCAATCCAGCAATCACACTATTGGGTATTTAAGGGGAGGGAAAAATACTTTTCATCAAAAAGATACTCAAATGTTTGTTGTAGCACAATTCACAATTGCAAAGATGTGGAATCAACTCAAAAAATGCCCAGCAACTCAAGACTGGATTAATGAAATGTGGTATATTTATACTGTGGAGTACTACTCAGCCATAAAACAATGAATTAATACCCTTTGCAGCAATCTGGATGGAACTGGAGATGATTCTCTGAAGTAAAGTGTCTCAAGAATGGAAAAACAAACACCACATATACTCACTATTAGATTGGAATTAACCAATGTGCACACATGTGCACTGAAGGACGAGAAACTCAGTGGAAATCAAGTGGGGTGGAGAGGGGGAGGAGTGGAGTGTCAAAAATCTACTTAACAGGTACTATGAAAACTGTTTGGGTGAGGGGCACATGTTCAGCCAGGACTCAAGCATTAGAAAAGTGATCCATGTAACCTAAAACATTTGCACCTCCTTAATATTTTGACATAAAAAAGGATCAAACTATGTAAAAAATGTGATTTTCTCCTACAAATGCAGGAATCATGACTACTTGGATCACAGAATTGCCCCACTTACTGTTTATGACCATACTAAAAATTGAACACTGCTGTTTTAACCACATAAAACACATACTCCTGACTACTCTGCTAAAACTTCTTTGACTAACACATACTTAATGCTAAATTGGTCATAAAATTATTTTTCATTAATTTTTGTGAAAGTGGGAGAAGTTCAACTCTATTATGTTCATATATGAATAATAGCATTCTAAACAATGCAGTTTCTCTTTAAAAAAGGGAAAAAAACTTGTTGAATATTATGCATGTAAATAATAGAGAAAATTTTGTAATAGCGGAAAAGGAGTGTAGGAAACATCTGAAGAGAGAAAGAAATTTATTTTAATTGAAATCAATCGAGTTCTATCTACTATTCACCTGAAACTTCATAGTCAAAGAGCATTATGTAAAATCTCTACACTAAATTGTTCTCCACTGAGGATCTAATATTCTGCAATAGTCCTTTCCCCCCAATATTGTATTTAAATATGTTCCTTTGAGTTTTTGTTTGTTTGTTTGGAGACAGTCTACTCTGTTGACTCTGCTGGCATCAGGCTAGCTCACAGCAACCTCAAACTCCTGAGCTCAAGCTATCCTTCTGCCTCAGCCTCCCGAGTAGCTGGGACTACAGGCATGCACCACCATGCCCGGCTAATTTTCTCTATTTTTGGTAGAGACTGGATCTCGCTCTTGCTCAGGCTGGTCTCGAACTCCTGAGCTCAAAGGATCTCCCTGCCTCGGCCTCCCAGAGTGCTAGCATTACAGGCTTCAGCCACTGTGCCTGGCCCATTCCTTTGTAATAGAAATTTTAAAAGAGAAATTTGTCTAATAGTTAACATTTAACTAACAACCTCAAGAGAGGGTGTTCTGTAAACACAGCTAGTTTAACTTTAGTTGTTTATCAGACTGAAAGTTAGATTGACTGCTTTATAGGGCCAGAAGATAGCTTTTGATTGACCTGATAATTAATGGCTTAAACCTCTGTGTATGCAAATATTGCATAAGGATGCATCCACACATTCAGAGATAGGTAGGAGGAAAAAAGTACCTTAATTTTTTGTAAGACTGATATAAATACATGGTTCTGTAAGGAATTATCCCATTATAACCAATACCTTTGATTCTATACTTTTAGTTAACTCTAAGAGATCTGGCTTTCAATATTGTCAAAAAGGACCAAAATGAATTGATTACAAACATATATATTAATACTCTGTCCAAAAAATATCCAGCCATTGTTAATAAAACAAGAATGGTTTGCACAACATGAATGTAACCTGGCAGCCAAGGAGAATGGACTGTAATGTGCATGCATGAACAATGATGACTTCACTGTATTAGTCAGTGGGGCACTAGACGCCCTTGAGCCAACATGTGTACTGTGCATGTGGTTATCACATTCAAAACGACTGAGTGAATAGAGTAACCGATCTGCATCAAATTTTGTGTTAAGCTTGAACATTCCTCTGTGGAAATTATTCAGATGATTCAGAAGCCTTTCGGGGATGATGCAACGAGTGTAGTTCAAATAAAAGTGTGTCACAAATGCTTCAAAGATGATCGATGATCGATAATCTGTTCAAGGTGGTCTCAAGGACTGCAACAAGAACACCTGAGAATGTTGAACGTGTATGGGTTAGGTTAAAAGATGCTGGGAGAACTGTGTGAAGTCCCAAGGTGCCTACTTTGAAGGGGACTGAAACGTCATTGTCCTATGTACAATGTTTCTTGTATCTTGTATCTAAAATATATATACCCACACACATAATTATGTATGTGTATATGTACGGTTCATATGGAAATCCAAATGTCCCAGCACCATTACTGAATATCAATCACTTCTCCTACTTGACCTGCAATGTCAATATCAAGCACCATATATCAGGTTTCTACATATGCTCCATTATAATTTTATGGGACCACTGTTGTATATGTGGGCCACTGTTGACCCAAAGATCAGCAGTGCATGACCGTAATTAGTTTCTTGGCCTTATTGGTACATTGTGTGTGTGTTAAAGACATTATAACACCGAAGCAAATGATTTCACAATGCTGAAGTTGGCACACCTTTGGAAGACAGAACCATTTTCTTCCCAGTGCCATGTTTCTGGAGCCCTAACCCTTGAGATAATTTGTTTGATTTGTTTCTTCAGTCCAAGCCTGTGTGTTCACCTTCTGTGTGTTTATCTCTTCATTTCTCACATTTCAGACTTTCACTGTTACATAAAGTCCTAGAAAATCTGTCTTCTGTTTTGATTCAGTTCTCTGAGCTTTAAGTCTAAATAGGTTCTTGTACACTCCCTTTTCCTATGCTGCTCCTCCATCAATTCCATCTCAAACAGTTGGACTTATACTCTGGAAAGAAATCTTTTCTTGAAGTACAGTGTAAACATCCATTCCCAGGCAGTTTCTCTGAGTATAAAAGTTTCCTGACTATGAAAATGACTATGTCCTATTCATAACTGTGTCCCCAAGATTAATGACAATGTCTGGCACAAAATAGACAAGATATATTTACTAAATGAATGAATAGAATAGAGTGATTTATCTCCAACAACACATATATTCCTTTTATTCATGTTCTTCTCTTCTTTGTTGCCTAACTTTGTGCTTATTTTTTCTTTTTAATTTTAGTGAACTTACTACCACTTAGTCCCTCCACTGATAGTGGCCTGCCCAGTATTTTCTTCAATTCCACTCTTTGCTACTGGGTGTTATTAGCAATAATGTTCATGCCTAGAGGTACTATTTCTAGCCAGGAAGATCTCATCCACATCTCTATAACTTGATTTGCATGTAGGCAATTAATGTACTAGAGAAACTCTCAATTGATATACTAGATTTTAATTCCAAGCCAAATCCTCTATTTCCAAACAAATCCACCATGACCTTTAGGGAGAGAATATTTATTATAGAGGGCAATTCCATACTAAACAATTTCTATCT
The DNA here is from genome assembly GCA_963574885.1 of Lepilemur ruficaudatus. NCBI lineage: Eukaryota > Metazoa > Chordata > Mammalia > Primates > Lepilemuridae > Lepilemur > Lepilemur ruficaudatus. The sequence continues at coordinate 25,614 of CAUYRT010005780.1, forward strand.
TTGTCTCAGTCTATATTTGCCTATCAAATCATAATGCAAGAAATACTATAAGGGTAATATTTTATCAATATTCCCAGGTAATGTTGAGAAATGCCAATACAAAGAGCACAGAGGATGGACAAAGGCAGATTTGGGATATACTGGGTGACATTTAATAAAAAGGTAACTGGAACCTGCAGAGTAGTTAGGTGTTTCCCATGACAGGTTGATGAAGAGTCTCAGTTTATATCTTGGGGAGAAAAATCACCAAATAAATGTCATATGGAGTTAAGACATTCATCTCATCCAATATTGAATTCTGAAGTCTTATGGGAGATGACTTTCAATAGGCAGGGAAAGAATCTGACAGAATCCCAACTTGATCTGCCAGAATATCCTGCAATGGGCTTCCGGAAAAGGGTGCTCAGCCTAAATGGCAGGTTTGACCTGAGGGAAGAGATTTCCACTGACTATTCATAAGGCCAAGTTGACCAGATTTACTGTGCATCTAACATTTCCATGTGGTTTACCTATACTGGAAAACCTTTTTATTCCAAAAAGTTCTTGCTTTTTTATAACATCTTCTGTAACTTTGATGAAGCATTACATTCCTTTTTTAGAAAGTGAAAATTGCTGTTCTCAAATGGAAACAAATTTTACATCAAAGAGCTTGAATTCAGTGCAGAGGGGAAAAAAGCCAAATATGTAAAGCATTCTAGCAGCTGGCACTGATGTTGGCAAAGGCTGTCTCTAAACATGCAAAGTGAAGAGATATGTGGTGTTTTTAAATAATTCCAGAAGTTTCACACCTTCATTGTAATTATCTGAATATTCAAACTTAAGTATATCTTAGCCTGAATGACATGAGGAGATAACTTGAACCTCCCCTTTATACAGAGAAAAGCAGATCTTTTCTATGATATTACATGCTCAGATGTTCAGAAAAAGCTGGTAATTGACTTTAATTTTTCATTCTTCATACAGATGCTTAACAACATGGAGCAAAAACTAAGACCAGTGAGACTATTTTCAACTTTTCCCAAAGGGCAGAGGAAATTGTTTCCAAAATGTTTTGTGATGCAGAGATAAGGAAGAAGGTTGTCCCAGTTTAATACGTTTACAGTGGTAGGGTACTAATAGCTGATACTCAGAGCCTAGACAAACTCTTGGAGATGGATGTAAGATCCTTTTTCTATGATCTGTAATCATGTTTGGCTATCTCATTGTCAGCAAACATTAGTCCAGTTAGAAGGCAACATTTTGACAAAAAGATGGCTAAAAAAATAAAAGAGGTATTTAAAATCTCTTGAAAAATTGCTTAAATTTTCACTAAAGAAGCACAATAGAATGAAGCTGTAGCTGTTTAGAAGAAAACTCTGACTTGATGGAAGGAAGGAAGGAAGGAAGGAAGGAAGGAAGGAAGGAAGGAAGGAAGGGAGGGAGGAAGGGAGGGAGGAAGGGAGGGAGGGAGGGGAAAAAAAAAGACCCTGTTGTAGTGTTGACTCAGTGGTCAATGAAATTCTCAAACCATTCAATTTCAACATTTCTGTTGACCAGCTCTACTGATACTGTGCCTACGTGTGAGCATAGGAAAAAGGGAGTAAGAGGGGCATGGGTTAAAGAAGGAAAGGGAAGAGATAGGAGGGAAGAAGGAAAAGAGAGGCTAGAAGGAAGAAAGAGAAAGGTTGATTTAATTCAAACAAAAGGACTTTTTCATGTAGATTAGGCTTCTGTTAAGACTGTCTGTTTGTGATTGGGTCTAATTGATAGATGTGTCTAGCTCCGAGTCCCACTCTGACAGGATTGGTATAGGGAAGGGGGAACTGGAAGTATTATATCTACCCTTCTCTAAATATGGGTTGGTTAGCCAGCCCTTTTCAGCAAGTTGATAGCAGTCCCCAGGATTAAAGTCCACCGAATCAACCATTTCCATTGTGCAAACAGCACCACCCACCATTCACTAATTTGACCCAAAAGCCATTTTTTTTCTTTTTTGGTTACCAAGTGAATGAGTGCCACAAAATGGCTAAAACCCAAGTATGGACAAGATGACACAATTCTCATAGCTGAGCTGGAATGGGGATAAGAATGTAACTCTTTATTTTTTCATAGGGAAATAATGAAATACTGTCAGTAAGGACAAAACAGAACTCTTTGCCAGTGATATAATGGCCAATATGGTTGATTAAAAGGGTATCTGATAATAAAGAACAATACAAATAAACTGAAGAAAATGAGACTACCAGCTCAGGATCTGAGTAAGAATTTATTTATTTTTTAAATTTTAATGTATTCTTTTATTTCAGAATATTATGGGGATATAAACATTTGGGTTACATATAATGCCTTAGCCTTGACCAAGCCAGGGCTACAGGTGTGTCCTTCCCCCATACAGTACACTCCACATCTATCAGTTGTGAGTTTACCCACCCTCACAAACCCCCCCACCTGACCGAATATTACTATCATGTGAGCACCTCAGTTTTGATCAGTTAGTACCAATTTGATGGCGAGTACATGTGGAGCTTGTTTTTCCATTCTTGTCATACCTCACTTTGAAGGATGGGCTCCAGCTCTATCCAGGATAATATAAGAGGTGCTAGATCACCATTGGTTTTTGTAGTTTAGTATTCCTTGGTATACATATACCATATTTTATTAATCCACTCATGTTTTGATGGGCACTGGATTGTTTCCACATCTTTGCAATTGTGAATTGTGCTGCTATAAACATTCAAGTGCAGAAGTATTTTTTATAGAATGTCTTTTTCTTTTTTCCTTTGGGTAGATGCCCAGTAGTGGGATTGCTGGATCAAATGGTATTTCTACTTTTAGTTCTTTGAGATATTTCCAAATTGCATTCCACAGAGGTTGTACTAATTTGCAGTCCCACCACTAGTGTAAGAATGTTCCAATCTCTCCACATCGACAACAGCATTTGTTGTTTTGGGACTCTTTTTTTCCTATTAATTTTATTATATTTCATAACTTTTTAAAATATTTTTTATTTCACCATATTATGGGAGTATAAATGTTTAGGTTATGTGTGTTGCCTTCTCCTCCTTCCCCTCCCCTGAGTCAAAGTTTCAAGCGTGTCCATCCCCCAGATGGTGCTCATCGCACTCATTATGTATGTATATACCTATCCCCTCCTCCCCCTCCCATCTGCCCAACGCCTGATAAATGTTATTCCTGTATGTCCACTTAGGTGTTCATCAGTGAAACCGATTTGCTGGTGAGTACATGTGGTGCTTATTTTTCCATTCTTGGGATACTTCACTTCGTAGAAGGGGTTCCAGCTCTATCCAGGAAAATATGAGAGGTGCTGTATCACCATTATTTCTTATACCTGAATAGTACACCCTGGTATACATATACCACATTTTATTAATCTACTCATGTATTGATGGGCACTTGGGTTGTTTCCACATCTTTGCAATTGTGAATTGTGCTGCTATAAACATTTGAGTACAGACGTCTTTTTTGTAGAGTGTCTTTTGTTCTTTGGGGTAGATGTCAAGTAATGGGATTGCTGGATCAAATGGTACATCTACTTGTATCTCTTTGAGGTATCTCCATATTGCTTTCCACAGAGGTTGCATTAGTTTGCAGTCCCACCAGCAGTGTAGGAGTGTTCCTATCTCTCTGCATTTACGCCAACATTTATTGCTTTGGAACTTTTTGATAAAGGCCATTCTCACTGGAGATAAATGATATCTCATTGCAGTTTTGATTTGCATTTCCCTATGATTAGAGATGTTGAGCATTTTTTATATGTTTGTTGGCCATTATTCTATCTTCTTTATAAAAGTTTCTGTTCATGTCCTTTGCCCACTTTTTGTTAGGGTTGTTTGATTTTTTCTTGCTGATTTTCCTGAGTTCTAAATAGATTCTAGTTATCAGCCCTTTATCAGATGTGTTTGCTCAGCCTAGGCAAAGATTTTATAAAGAAGACCCCCCAAAGCAATCACAGCAGCAACAAAAATAAATCAGAATTTACTGTTGGAAGAATGAAGGAAATAGCAGAAACCCGTGTGACAAACCTCAACTGTAACAGAGTTTCAATAGTCTTTCATGTGAGAAGATTTGGCTGCATAATTTCCCTGTCAAGTCAGCTCTTCAAAATTCTATACCAAGATTATCCTGATATGTGCATATAGTTTTTTATTTCCTTTGTGAAAAAATATATTTGAAAGATGGACTAACTCCATAAGACATTTTATTTGGGCATTTTATTCAGTATTTTTGTGTCTTTACTAACAGCATACAGATTAGGGAGCAACAAATAATTGTGATCTCAGCCACCATTACTTAAAAAAAAATATGGTACATGTGATTTCTTTTAGTTCCATAGGTTAGTGGAAAGGAAACAAACTAGCTTTTTTAATGTAGTTGTTAGTTTGAGGAAATGGCTTAAATATATTGATTATGTGTCTTAGTATTTAAAAATACTTAATCCATGAGCTCTTCAGTCCAGCCACCCAAAAGTAACATTAGGTTAGATTATTCCTATGCCAGGCACACAAGCTTGTTGAATTTATAACCTTTGATCTGCCCTTCTCAAAGTCCATCTCACTTAGAAGTCTCCAAAGTGAAGTTTCTTTGATCTCACATGACCATGAGAACCCAAGTTCTCTTTATTTCTGGAAATCTCTTGCAAACATATTTTATAAGGCTGTGTCTAGAAAACACTGTCAGAAAAAAAACCAAAGAAGTGCTATTGAGACAAAATCGGGGTCCCTTCACATCTATATATTATATTGTATTTGCTCAAACAAACAAGTTATACTAATCTAAAATGCTAACGAGTTTAGCCTAACCCCCACCTCACTGCATCTTGAAAATTCTAAGTGGTGAATTGAGAATGAGATACAGAATGATTGATTTGCTTGTGTACAAAATGATCAACACTTAGAAATAATATTTCATCATTACAATGCATGCAGGCATTATACGATAAAGACTTTTTTTAAAAGAGGAATTAACAGAGGAAATGCCTATAATGGATCTTTGATAGAGAAATGTGTTTTATGTTTTGGCTTGAGAACATCAGTTCATTTAAATTTAAGTTAGTTGACTCTTTTAAATATATATGTATAATTCCCATAAATTTAAAGACTTAAGACTGTCCACTGGTAAAATGCCAATATTCGTCTCTTCAAAATCATTGAGAGAAATTTTGCCTCCATTTAGGAAGGTAAAATAGCTTTGAAATTGATGTGTTTGGTCATTAAGCACAAATACTTGACAAACTCCTTTGATTTCATAGATTGTAAATCCCTGCAACACTGCAGGAAGCCATTTATGAAACTGAGCTATTGATTGTACTAATCTATACAGTGGTTACTAGAGGCAGCCTAATGAGTAGGTGCTGCTTCTACAGTATGCTTAAGAGGCACCACACAGGGCTACAATTAGAAAGTTAGTTTCTTTGGGCCTGAGCATTCTTATCTGCCTAAGTTCCTTATTAATGTAGCAATGTTCTTATGTAGGGACACAGTCTAAGATTTTTTATTCATTGATTCATTCACTTTTAACAAACATATTGAGTTTCTACTATGCATGATATACTTTGAGAGGATTCAAAAATAAATATTATCTGATTCCTACTTTCAAAAATGTTATTACCATAGGAAAGAAGCTATGGTATGCATACATATAAAAATGAATTAATTAGAATGGGGAGATATTATCTGGTAACTAAGAGGATGAATGAAAATCAGAATAGTCACCTGTTAGAAAGACATGGTTAGGAGGCATCTCCACAAAGGAATAAGTGGAAACTGATATAGGAGGAAATAAAACACATCTTAATTTTGTACATCATAATTATATTATTTCATTTTAACTTCCTTGCATTAACCAGTATGATGTAGGAAGATAAAAATTCAGCTAGATTGTAAACATAACCAGTTATTTCTAAGCAAAAATGTCAAAGTAGGGAAAATAAAGGACCTAAATATCCAGTTCAGCTAAGAAAAACATCAGTCTCAAGGGATTAAACTACAATTATACAAATGAGCAGCTCAGGCCTAGAACTCTTATTCTAGTCTGTGATTATTTCTTAGTAGTCTAAAAAAGGAAAACAGAAAATAAGTCAATCTGACAAATGCATGAAACTTGAAACAAGTGTAAATTAGACCTAGGTGCAAATGATGAATTTAGAATTCAGTTTGCAATTGAAAATATATCAGGGATTTACTACTTTCCATTTCTCTCTTGACTAGACTTTCAACATTATAGATGTTTATTATTCAAAGTTCTTCTTTCATAAAACCCTAATATCCACAGAATTTGGCTAAATGAAGAAACTTATGAATCCCTAGATACATTGATACCACAACCCAGTAACACTCCAAAGGAAAGTCTTATAATGATAGCAGGAAAGTAATGGTCACCAATGTCCTCATGCAGATTAGTGGTGATGATGATGATGATGATTCATAATTCCATAAAAGGCAACCATTGGCTGCTAAATAAAGTGACATATACTCAAATTTATATACTTTAGTTATAAGATATACATCATTCTAAAATGTTGCAATGTAGTCTATACGAAAGTTTCTTACAAATATTTAAATTAATAGGTCTACAGGTGAGTGTTACATTAAGAATATCATTATATAGTTTATGCATATATATGCATATGTATATATATACTATGTGTATATATATACACACAGGAGAGCTAATGTCTAAAATTAGCTATTAGAAAAAATAGAGGTATTAGATAATAACTTATTATTATTATTACAAGCAACTTTTTATTTATTTCACTTTGAGGAATTAAAGATTTTTCTCAAGGTCTTTGACCTCTGTCCTTCTAACATTCAGTCATCACTGGTTGTTCCCAGTCACATGGATTATTATGGATAGTTTTCTCATGCATAACAAATTACCAAATAGTGGAAGAAAAATACCATGTAAGTGTATTTTTAAAAAGAAAATATTATTTTATTTTGTTTTCAAAATATATTAAAAATAAACTTCAAGATATGGGAAAGGCTACATCCCAGTGAGAAGAAGAGTCCTTCTGAGTATAAAGCGTAAATAAATAAATAAGCAGGGTTTTATTGAATACATTCTTTCAATGCTTTTGAAATATTTATTAAAAGTGCTTAGGAAGCAGGTTAAGTAACAAGAGAAAAGCGAATAGGAGTCCCATCATATTTAGATTGCTCATTGAAATAGCTACATTCATTCATTCACAGTGTCAGGCAATATCCTACACACTGGAGATACAGAGGTAGACAAGACAGTGTCTCTTTCCTTAAAAAATCTATAATATTGAGGGGTAGGGAACAGCCATCGAACAAGCTGCAACCAAGGAGTTGCCTGGGGTTGTAGCCTCTTTTGAGGCTTAAAGTTCTCTTCCAATGTCATGGAATGGTTGGTGGAATTCATTTCATTGCAGCATGGTAGCTTGCTTCTTTAAAGCCCATCAGGAAAGAGCGAGTTTCTGTTATTAGAGTCCCTGATCTCCAAATCATCTTTTATTTTATTTATTTATTTATATAAAGTTTGTTGTTGTTGTTGTTGTTGTTGAGACAGGGTCTTGCTCTGGCTAGAGTGCAGTAGCCTGATCATAGCTTGCTGCAAACTCAAATTTCTGGGCTCAAGCAATCCTCTTGCCTCAGCCTTCTGAGTAGCTGGGACTACAGGAATGTGCCACCACACATGGCTAGTTTTTCTAATTTTTTTTTTTTTGGGTAGAGATGGAGTCTTACTCTTGCTCAGGCTGTCTTGAACTCTTGGTCTGAAGCAATCCTCCAACCTTGGGCCTCCCAAAGTGCTAGGATTACAGGTGTGAATCACTACACCCAGCCTAGATCCTTTTAGAAAGCTCACCTGATTAGGTTAGGCTCATCCAGCAAAACCTTTTGATGAATTTGAAGTCATCTGATTATGAAATATAATTCAATCTAAAAAATCTCTTTGCCTTTGTTATATAACATAATGGAATCAAGGTATGACATTCCATCATCTTTATCATATTCTATTGGTTAGAGGCAAGTCATGGGAGACCCCAAAAGCATTCACAACAACAATAAAAATAAATGAATGGGACCTGTTCAAATCAAAAAGCTTCTGCACGGCCAGGGACACAATCTGTAGAGCAAACAGACAATCTACAGAGTAGGAGAAAATAACTGCATGCTATACATCCAATAAAGGCCTGATAACCAGAATCTACAAAGAAATCAAGCAAATCACCAAGAAAAAATCAAACAGCCCCATTAAAAAGTGGACAAAGGACATGAACAGAAATTTTTCAAAAGAAGATAGACTAATGGCCAACAAACACATGAAAAAATGCCCAACATCTCGAATCATCAAGGAAATGCAAATTAAAACCACAATGAGATATCACCTAACTCCAGTGAGAATGTTTTTTTTCAAAAAGTCCCAAAGCAACAGATGCTGGTGAGGATGTGAAGAGAAAGGTACACTTAAACATTGTTGGTGGGGTTGCAAACTAGAACAACCTCTATGGAAAGTAATATGGAGATACTTCGAAGAACTAAAAGTAGAACTACCATTTGATCTAGCAATCTCACTGCTAGGTATCTACCCAAAGGAATAAAAGACATCGTATTTAAAAAGGCATTTGCACTCAAATGTTTATAGCAGCATAATTCACAATCACAAAGATGTGGAATCATCTCCAGTGCCCATCAATACTTGAGTGCATTAATAAAATGTGGTATATGTATATCATGGAGTACTACTCAGCCATAAAAATGATGATCTAATATCTTTTGTAACAACCTGGATGGAACTGGAGGCCATTCTTCTTAGTGAAGTATCATGAGAATGGAAAAACAGACAAGATCGGGCGCGTTGATAATTGTGATAATGTTTATAGGATGAGATGTGAAAGTCGAAAAAGGCTGTATTCAATTACACACCCACCAAGATCATAAGCTTATCCAATTTCCTGTAAACATGTCTTTTTAATTTTTGTTAACATCATAGGAAAAACTAAAAATCATTGTTTTGATATTCATTTCCCTTATTACTAGTGAAGTTTAGCATTATTTTTTTTTTAAATGTTCAATGCTGTTTTTATTAGGTTTTTTTTTTTTCTTTTTTATTGGGGGAAAACTACAAAGCATTTACAGTATAATGTTTACAGTCACAATTTATAGTGAGCTGATTTCCCAAAATATATTACCACTCAAGTTGACTTATCTTGTTACATTTAAAAATCTA